>JAUELF010020708.1:0-17714 GCA_031471495.1 Clinocardium nuttallii
CATCGTTTTCCCTAAATTGTTTTGAGTACTTATGTTATGTTTATATGTATTTTAGCCGTCCCGCGAGAAAACCAACATTGTGGACTCTGCGTAATGTATCGACCCGGATTAGGCTAAGCATGCCGCGCAGGCTTACCCTGATAGACAAGTTTCGCCTCGTGTGGATTTTCTGTTTCATGAATCATAACTCTATCATCCTAAGACGGAATGTGACGGCCCGGACCAGTCTGCGCGGTACATTACGCAGATGCCATGATGTTGGTTTTCTCACGGGACGACTCATATATGAACCCGCCCATGGGAACATGTACAATATGTCATTTTTGAACAGTGTTAACCGTTTCCCAAATCTGCAGCAGACGACTCTAAAAAACATCTATGAGCAATTCCTCCATTTGTCATCATGTTTTCAAAAGTCGTCTGCTGCAAATGCGTCAAAATGTGTCTGTAGTTGAGAAAGGGTTCAGATTAGCCTATACATCAGCTTAGTCATCGCAAACTATGCAAACGTTGAACTAATCTTATAAACATCGTGTGTAAGTAACATTTGAGCAATATAGAACTTGATAAAAAAAAGATGTGCAGATGTAAATGTTGATAAGGGTCTACACTGTTTACAAAAGACAACGTGTACCTTTTCCCATGATCGGCGAGCCCATACAGTATTGGTTTATTTGTATTACGTTTATACATGATATACTCTCGTTTCATATTTGTATACATCACATTTAGGTTATGTTAATAAATAGAATATACATAGTATTATGTTTTAAGTAAATGAAAATGGAAGAAATTGCGTATATGATGTACCTGTCCTATGAATGTTTATTCGTCTGCATAGTGACAGTGTCTATAACTGCTTAATACAAACTAATTCGATGACGATTAAGCTATAAGGCAACGTGTTTGTGTTGCAAGTTTAAAACTCGGTTCAGTCGTTTTACTATTCACCGCGATAACTAGTTGCATACAACATAGCGACCATGCATCGGTATCTGTGGTCGAACAGTTGACCTAACCATTTCTCACAAAGAAAGGTATTGTAGCAGGCGACTTTGAATACATCTGGTTTAAAATATGGTAAACCTCTTAAATTATTAATTTTAATCATTTAATAGAATGGAGTACGGTTAAAGAAAAGAATGCTCATTAAATTGGTCAAAGGGAAGTAAATCAGATCGGCTTGCGGGGCAGACAATTTTGCCTAGGAGGTTTCAGATGTGGACACTAATGATTTTGCTAAAAGTTGAATTCTTTTTTTGAAAAGTATATTATCCTGTGAGTGATTTGTAGTCAAACCCTGGTTTTCTTTTGACTATATTGACACCTAAATAGTCATTTTTAGAACATCCTGTATTTTCTGAAAATTAAAGTGAAATTTAGTGAGGGATCATTTGACATCATAGCTAAAAAAAAGGTGGGATGAGTCCTGTGTTTGTTGTGCTGTTATCGTAGATGTAAGAATGGACTTTGATTTAATACAGGTGTGTGGCTCCTATTGAATGTTGGGAAAGAACCATAACCCATAATGCTATAATTGTCGCCTATGTAAAATAAATTGCTTCCCTTTGACCTAAAATATGGGTAAAATACTATGGGAACATGTAGCCACATGTCTGGAGCGAAATCATGCAGAGGATATATAGAGAACACTTCGGATGTAATGACTGGACGCTGATATATAAGTACTATTGAAATTGGCATAAATTCACAAGCAATCAACTTCAAAAGTCATTGGCTACATGCGATATGAAGTTTGGCGGAGTAAGAGGTTTATTGTGTGAGCAAGGATTAGCCATTTCCCGGATAAAAGCTATATTATACACCTTTTCAGTTGTCATCTTTTGAAAACACAGTTAGTGAAGAAGAGCATGTGTTCAAAAGGGAAAAATCAAGGCCGTTTCAACTTGATTTTATTTTTTGACAATTCTGATTAATTATGAAGGTATTTTAGAAGCAGACGACACTTAACTGCCCATACAAGGTAAACAGTTAATTCTTTGATCTTCTCAATGTATGTAATGGTCTTCTCCGAACTTCATACAAGCTTGTGCGTTCGTATTTCATAAGATTGTTTTACTGTAAAATGTGCTGTTAACTGGCAGACAGTATAGATAAAGCATGGCCTTCACTTATGTGAAAGCTGCTTTTGGTTTACACTATAGTTCTAAACACATTTTCCCAATTCGAATATACCAGGATTTGCTTAAGCATTATTAACCCTTTCCCACATACAACAAATCTGCAGCAGACAACCTTGGAATCTTCTGGACAAACAATTGCAAAATCTCTGTAAGTGAAGTATATTTTTTTGAAATGAACATGTTGTAGAAAAAGAAAATGCTCATCATGAGCAGTTTCTCCCTTTGTCACAATATTTCTTTAAAACATTGTGTTCTGCAGAGGCATCAGAAGCGCGCGTTTGCAAGAAACGGTTAACACGTTATCTAGTAACCATTTGCCTAACAAGAGGCATCAAAAGTAGGTTTACTTTGAACGATTTTAGAGTAAACCCGTGGTGAACGATACATGTATCAACGTGTACTTCTTAAACACATCTTAAATCATTTTAGAAGAGGGAAAAATAACTCATCATTAGAAATAGCACATTTTCTCGCGACGTTTTTGAAAGTCGTCAACTTCAGCCGTTTGAAATGTGTTCTGCATTGGGTAGGAGATTAATCCTTTCCCTCGTCCAATAAATCGGAAACAGACGAATTTGAAAACATCTGGGTAAAACTCCATTTAAATGAAAAACTAATGATCACATTACGGCAAGAAGAGAAATTGCCATTATGGTAGGGGACTTTTATTCTTCTCCCTTAAAGTATCTTATAAAAGTCTTCTGTCGCAGGTGAGACAAAATACGTCTGCATTTTGGAAAGAGGGTTTAGGGATCGTGGTAATCCGTTATTTGTGCATTTTTTTGAAAATCGCTAAATGCATCAGTAAGTTATATAGGCGTTATACATTTGAATAAGTATTGAATTCAAATTTATCCCTTTATTATATTGATTATACTTTCCGCAAAAGTCAATCTGGATAGTATTACTGTAATTGATTGATTTATTGCAGGAATGAATTTTTTTTAAATGTATTTCTACATTTCGGAATTTGATTGAGTCGGGATCCAAACTCATCGTCCCTGCAACATAACGTTACAACGCTGATATATCAGATAAACAGTCATATCTACCGGTATTTCTGCATTTCCATCTTCACATAAGATACGACAAAATGAACTTTCTTAAATAAACTTTCATAAAATACACCACAAGGTCAAGGGTAAATGGCGTAGGTTAAGATCAGACTGGGTATCCAGCAAGTCTGCAAAAACATATTTGAAAATTATATATACTTTTTTCATAGTAAAAATGATGCACAGGTAAACCTTCATCACTATTTGTCACAAATACTCGGTGGTTAATTGTTCTGGACCACGGCATAAACATTTTCAATAAGTTTAGTTTTCAAATGCATTGAAGGATTGATGTGAGAGCGTGAATAAATCAAATTGACAAAAATCAATATCAAGTCAACGCCATATAAAAAACCCACAATACAATCTTTACGACAAGTGTGGATACACATTAGCCTGTGATTCAGTGCAGTCGTATCATGATCTTCCTCGATCGCCAACGAGTCATAGAATCAGTCATGATACCCGGGTAGATCGATAATCACTCAAATCAAATAATACAAATGTGTAATTTGATCTTTATCAACATTGATTTCGATTCTACTTCCCCGAAGGTCTGTTGTCGTGTGGCGTAGCTCATTGGATACATCACGTGTTCAATGTGTATAACTATCTCCGAGTCGTATTACATCACTCACTTCTGTTCCGTGAAGCAAGTTGTTGGCAATAATTGATAATAACCAATATGGACGTCAAAACGGCCATTTTTACAATTGTGTGCCTGTTCGTTGTGTTGACACCTGTTGGTAAGTCACATCTTATTTATGTTTTATATATTTAACCCTTTCAGAGATGGAAAATATAATGATAATACGTTTAAACAAAGGAGAGGTTGCCCTTTGATGGTTTCAATTCTTTTTTATTTAACGATGTTATCAACAAATAAGGCGTCCCGCGAGAAAACCAACATTATGGCATCTGCGTAATGTGTCGACCAGATCAGCCTGTGCTGTCCGCGCAGGCTGATCCGGGCCGACACATTCCGTCTATAAAGGTATAGAGAAATGATTCCTGAAACGGACAACCCACAGGAGGCGAAAAGTGTGTATCCGGGTGAGCCTGCGCGGCATGCTTTGGCTGAACAGGGTCGACACTTTACGCAGATACCACAATGTTAGTTTTCTCGCGAGGGTATAACTTCGGGATAACTAACTTAAACGTTATTACTTATGCATGTGGATCAAGACGTGCCAACTTAAACGTTATAACTTATGCATGTGGATCAAGACGTGCCAACGTAAACGTTATTACTTATGCATGTGGATCAAGACGTGCTAGCGTATTCATACTTGGGAAACAAATGAATACTACTTTACAAACATGTATTGAAACGTTCATTGACTGAATCGCAAACAGTTCAGAGACAAATCAGACAACTCGGATGCGCTGATCGATCTAATTCTACGCTGGTCGAACACAATATAAATATTATTATAATACATTATTATTATATATTACTATACTATATTATTGTATATTACTATACTATATTATTATATTATTATACTATATTATTATAATTATCATACTATATTATTATAATATATTATTATTATGTAAGGTAAACGATTCAGTAATCTTTACCTGTACCAATGTAACATTACATATCTTTCTCAATTGTGTATGAACTAACAATCATAGCAAGCACTACCCTTACCTGTCAAACTATTAGGAAATACCTACTATTTGTTTTACAAATTGAAACAATGTTGACCAAAACCACATTCTGTACTGTGTAAAATTCGTGAGGATTTAAATCGTACTTGACACGTGCATATAGTCGACATCATACTATAAACGTTGCCAAGGGCAGACAATAGTCGGACAGTAGATGGATGTATGATTCCTAATGGTTTAACATGACACATTCAGCAGCAACTTTGTTTGTATCGCTCTTGTTTGTTCATGCATGTTAATTGCATACCGACAAGGATTATGACTCTGCGTAATGTATCGACGACCTATCAGGCTAATCTGGACCGACTCTGCGTAATGTATCGACGACCTATCATGCTAATCCGGGTCGACTCTGTGTAATGTATCGACGACCTATCATGCTAATCCGGGTCGACTCTGTGTAATGTATCGACGACCTATCAGGCTAATCCGGGTCGACTCTGTGTAATGTATCGACGACCTATCAGGCTAATCTGGGCCGACTCTGTGTAATGTATCGACGACCTATGATTCTTGAAACATATAAGCCTGCGAGTCCATAATGTTGGTGTTCTAGTGGAACGTCTCAAATATTCTTGCGCTTTCCATACTGTCATATCAACATATAGACGCTGTTTGTCAGCACCTTTATAATGGGATACCTCAGTTATTTGTTGACGATGTCCGGGTCTGATTCAAGAATAACGAGTCTAGCTGAAATTGAGCGGTTTGCTATTTAGCAATAGGACGCTTTTGAGCAATAGCGTATACATACGACAAGTGAGAATTGCGGTAAGTCGGTACATACGCACTGTCTCACCAAATCCATACCTGTCCGTATGCGTGAAATAAAGAACCTGGTGTAAAATAAGACAGGAGTATGTCCGTGCACATGTACATATAGTATATATTCCAATGTAACCTCTTGCAAACAACTAGAATTGAGCCTTTTCACGAGAAAACCAACGTTGTTGAATCTGCGTAAAGTATCGACCAAGATCAGCCTAGGCATGCCGCACAGGCTAACCCGGTCAGACACTGTTCGCCTCATGTGGATGTTTTGTTTCAGGAATCATTACTGTATACCTCTATTTCCCTTTGCCGGAATGTGTCGGACCGGATTAGCCTACGCGGGTTGTGCAGGCTGATCTAGGTCGAGACATTACGCAGAGTCGATAATGGTGGTTTTCTCGTGGAACGGCTCAATTGTGTATAGTCCCCATGGTCTTCCGTTGTGCTTCGTAACGCAAATAAAACAATACCTCGTTTATTGTAGAATCGTTCAGCAGGACGCCTTCCGAGTTCGTAAATAGCACGTGGTACAGTAATGTCCATAGCGAGATTCAGTTCACGACCACGGAGATGACCGGCTGGTCAGTCAACTTGAATGGCCCGTCTACAGTGTCCTGGATCTGGCTGGACGATACCAGATACACAGAAAATGGCGGATATGTCATATTTAGGTAAGATTGAGTAACCTACCCTAACTATTACATTATATAGGGTCTGGCATACGCCAATAATGTCGGCGGCCTTTTGAAAGTGGTGTAGCGATCCAAAGGCTTTAGAGACCCGAAAAGTGTAGACCAATCGGTTTCAACCTTTCAAACTCTGAATGCAGTTGTTTTCAATAGTTATGTATTGATTGCAACATTGATGGACTCTGCGTAAAGTGTCGACCATGATCAACATAATTATGCCGTGCAGGCTTACCCGGATAGACACATTTCGCCTTCTTGTTTTGTTCATGAATCATTTCTCTATACCTCTATCCCTCTGAGACGGAATGTGTCGGCCCGGAACAGTCTGCGCGTACAGACTGATCTGGTCGATATATGACGCATATACCATACTGTTGGTTTTTTCGCGGGACGGCTCAAGTCAAGTTGTAATGGTCCAGTGTGGAGTTTACGAATATCAGTTTTATATTTACTAGTTTACTATATATATGCTTTAGAGATATACAAGGGGAGGTTACCAATCTTGTCAACATTGTAGACGTTATTTCCCTTTCGACTTCAAGTTATTGGGAGCCCACTATACATGGAAATGTTAATGTGGAAGACAGTTGTACAGTGCTAGAGCGTCGGGCTCACATACCAAAGGTCCTTTGTTCGAATCCCGTGATGATCTGGTTCTGCCTTTGGGATTTTACCACACAAACGGAGCGAGTACTGATTAGGTTTACAGGAAATAGACATCGGCCGTAATTAATTTAAGCTGAAAGCTTTGTTTCGAAATCGATGTTAAATACATAAGTTTAAAATAGACGTGTTATAGACTATTATGTTATGTCTAAACCTACTTATATTGCGTTGTTGACTGTGCGTAATGTATAGAATCAGATCTGCATGTACAGTCCGCGAATGCTATTCCAGGCCGACATATTCCATCTCAGCGTGATAGAGGTATAGAATATTGATCCCTGAACCAGAAAATTTCAAAGGAGGCGAACAGTGTCTGCCTGGTTTACCCTGCGCAGCATGCTTAGGCTGATCCAGGTCGATACTTTACGACTAGTCCACTAGTTCTCGTGGAACTGCTCTTATACTTTCCAAGTTGATTTCCTCCATGACGGCGCACGGGTTTGAGGGAATATGATCCGTAGCATTGGACAACTTTCTGATGGAACTTGTATTTTATGCTGGTAACACTGCCCTATAAAAGTGACGTTGATCTATTGCATCAGTCGTATTGTTATACCTGCATCCATGAACCATCAGGGAAGGAACCAGCTGTTACCATTGATACGGCTTCGGTGTGACCCGACCAATGTTCGAACCCTTGTCAATCTCTCCAATGAGGGTAAACTACTTCCTACACCGCCGAGTCTGCTTTTAAGCGACGTTGATCTTTTCAAATATATTTTTTCTTATGAAAATGGACTTGTCCAGCTTTGCATTGTAAAGAGTCCATTCCCGTTTCAAGAAATATCAAGCTAAATATGTTGTGTCGAGAAGCCAACTGATGAAATTTGCATCACAATATGTGTACCAGCAGTCAACGACTTCAACCCATTTGATCAAGCATATCAATCAGCATGCTTCATGGGAAAGTTCGTAAGTGTTTTCTATGTATAAACCGTTGTTTTCTTTCAGGTCGGCGAGTACTTATAACATTAATGGGACCCTATTCTTCGCATACATGTGTACCAACTTGAACAGAGTTACGGACAACCTATACAGATATTACCATCTACATCGTCAGTCTGCAGTTACCTGCCCCTAATATTACATTATATGATCAGATATTTAGAGGATATTTGTTCGTATCGAGTAGATAAGGATTATATTTCATCGAGAAGTGATAACATTGAATATTTTTACGAGCGCGTAGCGCGAGTGAAATATTAAAATTGTATCACTGCTCGATGAAATATAATCCTTATCCACTGGATACGAACAAATTTTCTTTTTATTTTATGCTAATTGATGACTAAAGTAGTGAAACTATTTTATTTCATCGTACATGTTAACGTACGATACGTCATAACGTAACGTGACGTCATTTTTTCATATGAATATGGATTTTATTTCACTGATAGAACACAGTATTTCATCACTTAGCATAAAATAAACACCAATAATGTCGGCGCCCTTTAAACATGGTGAACATGTATCAAGCTAAGTGCTATAGAAACAAGATTTTGTTGACCAATCGGTGTAACCTTTTTTATAATTATATGAGCCGTCCCGCGAGAAAACCAACATATATACACTCTGCGTAAACTATCGACCCGGATCAGCCTAAGCATGCCAGGCAGGACTACCCGGATAGACACTTTTCGTCTCCTGTGGATTTTATGTTTCAGGAATCATTACTATTTACCTCTATTCCATTGATGCGGAATGTGTCGATACATTACGCAGAGGCCATAATGTTTGTCTTTTCGCGGAACGGCTCATTTTAAATTAGAATGCTTCATTTCTCATGTATTTAAAGAAACTCACGTTGTATTGGTTCGCTGTAGAGTGTACGAATATCAGTTATTTAATATATGAGCCGTCCCGCGAGAAAACCAACATTATGACATAGAGTCATTTTTTGACATCAGAGGACGTTTAAAAACATTGTAGCTAAAGGAGAAAATAATTCAAATGAGCAATTTCTCATTGTGTAACATTTGTATATAATAGTTTCATTTATCGGACATTTTATTCAGTTTTGCCTAAATGTATTGAAAGTGTTTTTTCTGGCTTATAACTATTATTATTATTATCGAAATAGTTATTTATCTTAATAAAAACCTTCACTTTTCAGCACAAGAGAGTCGGTTTGGTGGAGAGCGAGTGGCTCTTTGGGAGGCGCCATGTCTAGAACGTTTTGAAAACATCTGCAATGATTTATCCTTCGTGCCCAACCCAGACGATATCCATATCATGGCGAGAAAAGGTACTTTACGGATATTAGCACTAGCATCATCAACCTCATCTCCATCATAAATTAGCATACAGCATCATCGTAATAGTTAACAGCAGGAACCCATAATCAGCATAATCCTTGTCATCGGTATAATAAGAGGTTCAGTTTAAAGTAAACCCTATGTTGTTGGCACTCACAAATATCGTCTCAATGAGACAATTCTTTTAAGTACACCCCCAACAAATGGTTAGAGGGCGAAACAACGAGTTTAGATCATGCAAAACGTCCCTTATATAAGGCTCTGATCATAATGAAGTATATATTTCTGCTGCGAAAGTTACCAATAGCCGTCTGTGTATGTATGTATGTGTGTTTATTTATAAGGCACACGTGTATGTGAAACATACATGGATGTTTACGTGATTTCAGCCATGTAGTTTGGTTCAACATATCAGTAATTCTAAATTATTCCAGGTAGCGCGATGCATAACACGTGTCCGGAACAGTTAATAGCAAAGATAGGATTTACAGCCCAGACCACTGACACCACGGACCTCTGTGTGGGTGTCAGTAACGAGTTGGATGGTTGTTTAGACAACTCGATGATACAGATCAACTCGGCATGCAGTTACCCGCTCGTATTTTCAGGTAATCAGATAAAGCTATACACATGTGTATTCTATGAGAGAGCCCGTAAAAGCGTCAACAATCTCCAGTTTCCTTTGTGTACATGAGTGGTTGGTTCTCTGCAAAAAAAACCACACCAGTGGATCAGCATTGGAGACCAGTGTAGATACAGACAAGTCGGCGGATCCACGCATTCTGATCTAGTTCGCCAATAAGTAGAAGAAAGGTTCAAGAAACTCATGGAAAGCAATAACCATTTGGATCCTTCGGCAATGAAGTACATGCACTAGTTTTGTCCGCGCGTGTACTAATTACGTTACCGCTTATATCTCGTATATGTATTTCAATTAACGATTCACATATCGATATCCCTGTATTTCAGTTACGGTTCATATCTCTATATCCCTGTATTTGAGTTAACGGTTCATATCTATATATCCCTGTATTTCAGTAAACGGTTCATATCTATATATCCCTGTATTTCAGTTAACGGTGTATATCTCTATATCCCTGTATTTGAGTTAACGGTTCATATCTATATATCCCTGTATTTCAGTTAACGGTGCATATCCCTATATCCCTGTGTTTGAGTTAACGGTTCATATCTATATATCCCTGTATTTCAGTAAACGGTTCATATATATACATGTATATCCCTGTATTTCAGTTAACGGTGCATATCTCTATATCCCTGTATTTGAGTTAACGGTTCATATCTCTATATCCCTGCATTTCAGTAAACGGTTCATATCTATATATCCCTGTATTTCAGTTAACGGTGCATGTCTCTACATCCCTGTATTTGAGTTAACGGTTCATATCTCTATATCCCTGTATTTAAGTTAACGGTGCATATCTCTATATCCCTGTATTTGGGTTAACGGTTCATATTTATATATCCCTGTATTTCAGTTAACGGTTCATATCTCTATATCCCTGTATTTGAGTTAACGGTTCATATCTCTATATCCCTGTATTTGGGTTAACGGTTCATATTTATATATCCCTGTATTTCAGTAAACGGTTCATATCTCTATATCCCTGTATTTGAGTTAACGGTTTATATCTCTATATCCCTGTATTTGGGTTAACGGTTCATATTTATATATCCCTGTATTTCAGTAAACGGTTCATATCTATACATCCCTGTATTTCAGTTAACGGTGCATATCTCTATATCCCTGTATTTCAGTTAACGGTTTATATTTTTATATACCTGTATTTTAGTTAACGCTTCATACCTCTGAATGCCTGATTTCATTTAACTATTCCTGTATTTCAGTTAATGGCACGTTATCTCTTTATCCCTGTATTTCAGTTAATGGTACGTTATCTTGCCTTACTGAACAGGCCTCCGGTAGCGATGGTATTATATATCTATTGAACAGAGACAACACGGTGGATAACGTCAACACCTTCAGATTTTCATGCATGGTAAATATATTAGGTCCATGCCCTAAGAAAATACGACCTGTTTGGATTTTAAAGTTTTATGACGACCTGGATCAGAAAACACATGGCTGGTTTTTGCTGTAGCGTTACGCCGCTCTGTATAAATTTTACCAGACTGAAGGTCCAGCGAGATGCTATTTGTCCTACTAATCGCGTGGTAAAAGATAAAGCAACTGCATGCTACTCATATGTTTCCTGGTTTTCTCACACCAGTACCACACAACAATCTTCCCAAGCAACGGGTTGCTTTTCCACATAGACTTAGCACATTGGTGGAAGGCGAGTGACGCATGTCGCATTGAATTTTAAAGTAAAACTGTGTCATTTCACGTAATCAAAGTCAATTATAAAATAAATAATACTTTAGCGTAATTCACTATTCACTACTGGTAGTGGTATGGTAAAATATCAAGCTATGTAATGCTGCTAACTTACAACCAGGGACGTAGCATTTCCGATGTATGCTATCCTTGTGACAATAGCGGATGTAGAGAAGACTAAAGTATGTTTTATACGGCTGGTTTGAAAACAGGATGATTCTGATCTGTTTAGCGTTTATTTTCTAGACTGATTTTGTTCTCAACGTGTTCGCAAAGTCTCTGTTTTCAGGTCTCGAAACACACATAAAACTGTACGACTACTTATTATTCGTTTGATATTGGGCGTATAATACATGTACATGTACAACGCATATAACTTTGAAATATCATTCATAAATATTCAGTTTTGTCATTGCGTGGTTCAAGCGTAAATTTGCTACATTGTATGTATTTATGACTACGTATTCAATATTTTGTGAAAGGGATTAACATATGTAAATGATCAAATATTGATATCTTGATTGATGTGTTGATTCAACACCCCTTCTCCACTTGTGGATACATTTTAAGACAGCTGCAGCAAACGGTTTCTGAAAACACTTTGGCACAAACTGATACTTATAAAGAGCAATTTGATCTTTTGTCACATAATTTCAATGCAATTCAATGATTATACTTTTAATTCATACATATTAGCCACATTATTTTAGCTTAGATGAAGTATAATGCTACTTATTTGTTGTATGCGGGATATTTTTTAACAAAATAAAATTAAGACATCCCGCGAGAAAACGAACATTATGGCCTCTGCGTAATATATCTACCCAGATCAGCCTGAACAGTCCGCGCAGACTGATCCGGGCCAACACATTCCGTCATAGGGGGATAGAGGTATTGATTTATGATTCCTGAAAAAAAAATCCACAGGAGACGAAAGGTGTATAAGCCTGAGTGTCATGCTTATGCTAATCCTGGTCGATACTTTACGCAGAGTCCACAATGTTATTTTTCTCGCCGAACGGCTCATATGCCTGTCCCTTAAAGGAATGATCCTGGATTACCAACCTATACACATATAATGATCCTGGATTACCAACCTATACACATATAATGATCCTAGATTACCATCCTATACACATATAATGATCCTGGATTACCATCCTATACACATATAATGATCCTAGATTACCATCCTATACACATATAATGATCCTAGATTACATCCTATACACATATAATGATCCTGGATTACCAACATATACACATATAATGATCCTGGATTACCAACATATACACATATAATGATCCTAGATTACCATCCTATACACATATAATGATCCTAGATTACCATCCTATACACATATAATGATCCTAGATTACCATCATATACACATATAATGATCCTAGATTACCATCATATACACATATAATGATCCTAGATTATCATCCTATACACATATAATGATCCTGGATGACCATCCTATACACATATAATGATCCTAGATTACCAACCTATACATATATAATGATCCTAGATTACCATCCTATACACATATAATGATCCTAGATTACCAACCTATACACATATAATGATCCTTGATTACCAACCTGTACATATATGATGACCCTGGATTACCAACCTATACACATATAATGATCCTTGATTACCAACCTATACATATATAATGATCCTGGATTATCAACCTATACACATATAATGATCCTTGATTACCAACATATACACATATAATGGTCCTAGATTACCAACATATACACATATAATGACCCGTCTGGACATCTGTGTAATCTCATTCAAAAAACAAAATCCTTGCCCGATGCTTCTTTTTCAAAATATTTTGGCGAATTGGCGAACAATGCAGGGCCAGATCAAATTGACCTTATAGAATAATTGGCATTATTCTGTGCCGCGATTTGTCTACGTATTCTGAATGACGTGTTACGTCTTAAATGTACTGACTGTCTGCGTACTTACGTGACCACCTGTCACCTGTCAAAGATACACAAATTACCATTTATGTAACAGGAAGAGAGAAGGTATAAAAGTGCGGAGTTACAATGCTTTGGGGAGATCGGCGCACGCCGTCTCTCTCTTTGCCACTAGACTGTATTAACTACTTATGAACGAACCTGGGAGTTATGAGATGTTATATCACAACCTTATTTGGTCACAAACACTTTGTCGCTGGCTTTCATCACTGATGTAATTATCCGAGGATGTGGGATCCTAATTACTCTCCGATAACACATCATTTTATAGTATCATTGACGTATAATTCCTGGGGCTACACTTATAGTATTTTGTCAGGAGTTGCGTAACGTTATGGATATCATATAAACGGACGGTGAAGACTTTGGTGAAACTGAGCTCACCTACGTATACACTGTACGCAGATATAAGATAACGGGATTTTGTTGAAACTTTTAACACTCGCGTTTCATAAGAAGTTGATTACATTTCAACAGTCTTAACGTGACATTTGACCTTTTGATTAGAGATGATTACTTTCCGTAAACTTCAAAAAGTGAAAAATCTTTTTCGTTCAGTCGACCGCCTTCATTGAACCCACTGGTCTCTAATTGAGCCACCCCGCTAAAAAACGAGCTTCATGACTCTGCGTAAAGTATCGAGCCGGATTAGCCTAAGCATGCCACGTAGGGTAACCCGTACAGACTGACACTCTTGCCACCTGTGAATTTTCAGTTTCAGGAATCATTACTCTATACCTCTATCCCCCTTAGACAGAATGTGTCAGCCCGGATTATTCTGTGCAGTCTGCGCAGGCTGATCCCGGTCGATACATCACGCAAAATTATGGTTTTTGCGTGGAACGGCAAAATTTGACTATCGACTCAAGCAATATTCTGTTCGATAACTCGGATACAATTATATATTGAAATGCAACGTGTTGTCTCGAAAGACTAACTAGTGCACTAGATATTCAGATAGGTAAAGTATATTGTCGATTAGTAGCGATTAACACTAAAATGTACCTTCAGTATTTTCCGACACAAAAAATTGTCCTTTATCAAACATGCTATATATAGTCATAATAATTGAGGCCCGGTGTGTTGCATTTCCGTGAACGCGTCGCGTAAAGACGTATGATAGCGAAACCAGTTCTATAAACATTGTAACGTCTAAAGCATACGATTAATCTTCGGAACCTTTACTATTCGCATAATGTTGTGTCTTTCGACCATGTAGCCCAATTTGTACCGACGGCTAAATTAACTTGTACATGTATCATACTATTAGCATATTTAATTGTACTGTTCAACCTGTGTTATCAATTGTAGGCCATATCAGCGGATGGGACCATATTAAGTATAGTTCCTCGGCGTTGTTTGACGGGTCACAACTCCAGCAGTTTTCCTTCTTCAGCAACTGGGCATCGACTGTTTGCTAAAACACGAGGTAAGTTTGTACCTTTCGCTTGATTATGTACTCTTTGAAGAAAAGAGTTGATACGCTCAGATAATTTGTTATATTCTGAAACAAAATCTAATTCAACACACTAAATAAAAGAGCACTAATTTGTGACGTAACTTGACTTTGTATATATCTATAAACCGTTGTATATTAGGTCTTCCAAAGAGATGAAAGGCAGTACAACACTTTATAGCATTAATACTCTTTAATCATCAAAGTTTCGACCACTTGGTCTTTATCAGGATTTAAAAAAAAACGAAATTTAGATGCAGTCCATTCTTGTGTCGAGGAGATCAATTTGTTCTCTTCGACACACTAATGGAGTGCTCTTAAATTTCCGTTGTATTTCTATAACAGTTTGCAATGTTTACTGTTGAAGATGTTCAAATATTCTCTTGTATTAAAGAGCAGTGTTAATATAAGCTTGTTAAACAAATCGTAGAACGCCAAACTTAGCATTTTTTGCGACCAGCCGAGATTTGAGCCGTACTCCAGGAAAACACGCGCGGGAAAGACCTGTCTTCGGATCCATGCTTAAAATGGATAAAGTTTTTGAAATCTGTCAACCCTTTATCACCCGCAGACGCATTTTGACGCAATAACAGAAGACGACTTTTGAAAACATTGTGGCCAAAGGTGAAATTGCTCATGATGAGGACTTTCTCCTTTGGCCACAATGTTTTCAAATTTATTTAACAATTTAGCTATGTTTTATGGAGATTTTTCAGGAATTTGTCACTCTGTTGCATATTTGCTGTATGTGGGAAAGGGTTAACTAAATGACAGAGTCATATGACACTACGAGGATGCGCTGGACTGGTATAGACTGGAACCAAATAGTTTACGGTTGTTTTTTTCGCAGAGTCTCGCTCATTTGTATTAACCCTTTCATACATAAACAGACGTTTTAGCACGCCCCTTAAGCAGAAGGCTTTTGAAAACATTGTGGCAAGATTAGTAATATCCCTCTTTTCCACAATGTCTTCCACTCTATTTATCGACTAAACTTTCATATATAAAGATTTAACCTAGTAAAATAATCTTTAACCTTATCCGACTTTCGGAAGCATTATGATGCATCTACAGCAGCCGACATTTGAAAACATTGTGGCAAAAAAAAGATGTTGCACATAATGCACAATTTCTTCTTTTCCCACAATGCCTTTTTCAATTCTTTTCGGTAATTTACACTAACGCTTATATTGAATTTTGATATTATTGCCCAGGTTTTTTATAGTTGTGTACTGCAGATTCGGTGTATATGTGAACGGTCAATAAATGTTTTCAATTTTAAAAATGTGTAACAAAGCCGTAATTTCTGATACTGGTATGAACTTCAAACTGCCTAATTCAAAATCTTACCTTAATAATTCGGTTCATGTTACATGAAGTTAATTGAGTAATTGTGAAACCTAATCGACAAAGGACTCTCGATACACTATTCGGTCCATCGCATGTTGACACAGTATCTACCTAATCGACAAAGGACTCTCGATACAATATTCGGTCCATCGCAGGTTGACACAGTATCTACCTAATCGACAAAGAACTCTCGATACACTATTCGGTCCATCGCATGGGGTTGACACAGTATCTAAGTGAGTTGGAGTATATAGAGAGACAAGGTCAGGCTAACATTCACAAAACTTCCGGGTTTATACACTCTCGAGTATAGAGTATCAGACACCAGCATATCCTTACCCACAACCCTTAGCGACAAGTAGGGAAGTCAAATCTACCATTTTTTCAACCCTTTTCCTCATAAAGACGATTTGACGCCTCGTAAGCAGACGGCTTTCTGAAAACATAGTGGAAAAAAAGAAATTTCTCAAAACGAGCAATTTCTCCTGTTGCCACAATGTTTTCCACTTTAAGCCATAGGTTATCAATTCAATTATAGAAATCTTCTATTTTTTGACAAAATATGTTTAAAAGTCGTCTGCAGCAGAATTGTCGTATAAGGAAAAGGGTTAAACTATTTGGTATGACCTACCGGGGATCGAAACCTGAACTCCAACTCTGGAAGCGGATGCTTCAACTACTATATTACCGATATGATTAAACTTTAAACTATTAGGTCAATTAATTTTCACTACCCGATTGTCCAAAATACGAACTAATAACATATGATAACAAATGAAAACGTTAATGAAAAAAGGTGCAAGTTGACTCGTGTTAACAAGATCTACACAGTTCACTGTACACTTATTATAGCACAAGTTGATGTGAACGTGTGTAGATTCCCATCAGACAGTGCGAATGAAACAATGTTTTCATGAATTGCATACCTGTACCTTTTCACATCAAGTGGATCAAGTTTTAACAGTCATGTTTTGGCCTTAACCGTTCTCCCAATTCTTCAAGGATAATTTAATCACTAAAGGGCGAACTTAAAAGGGCTTGGTCAGAAATCGCAGGCTGATCTGAACCTTGCCGGTCGTCAAAATCCAAAGGTCGGCTTTTGTATGACCACAGGCATCCGAATTTCTATTACAGCAAAAAATGCGGAAAAATACAAATTACGTCGTTAAATTTATCAAAAAGTCTCTATATATTGTCTATACGCTATAATAGAATGATTGTAAAATAATTTGGGGAATCCCGCACGTGTTACTATAAATAGCCCCTCTATACGTCCATACAGTGT
>JAUELF010020817.1:0-28960 GCA_031471495.1 Clinocardium nuttallii
CCTCCTGTGGATTTTCTGTTTAAGGAATCATTACTCTATACCTCTATCCCCCTGATACGGAATGTGTCGGCCGGGAGCGGTCTGGTTGATACATTATTCAGAGGTCATACTGTTGGTTTCTCGCAGGACGACTCACGTGTACTATTGAGTCTGACACCGATGTATCAGTCCCCACAACATGAGTGCCCAGGAGGGAAGCTATTGCCATTGTTTCAAGTCTCTCATATGACTAAACCGGGGTTCCAACCCTGTTTTCCGGCTGACTAGGCGGAGTCCTGCCACTTTACCAGCAAGATTGTACTGTATATGTTTTAGTATTCACTTTGGTCGTAGTTATACTACCTATCGCAGCTCTGAGGATCAATTTACGTGAGAAGTGTGTAATTTGCCCGATTACACGAGATGCTGTAAAGGAGACTCTGTTACTACCCTGCAAACATTTTTTTTAAATGCTTGATTTTCTTAACCCTTCCACATTTAAAGAAATAACCTGCAGACGATTTAAATGTTTTATCTGGAAACGATATAAATGAAAGTACAATTATGAAATATAGTCTGAAATCTTTTGACAAAAGGAGAAAGTGTGGATTTGAACAATTACCCTCCTTTAACACAATGTTTCAAACGGCGTCTTTCAAAATCTGTCCATATGTTGGAAAATGTTCAATGTAAAATATTGGATTTGCACAAAGTCTAGAAGGTAGGTGATCTGCTTTTAATATATTGTTTTACTTATATTCCAACGAAACAATGTGATGCCGACACTATTGGTCAGGCTGAGAGCAAGGAACAGAAGCATATTCGTTTATAGGTAGACCAAAGAAAATCAAGGCAATTTCCCCCAATTGTTGTATTTAAGAATTCATTAACAATTGTGTTTACATAGGCTTTAGCTCTACTGGACAAAGACTGTTTGTCATATACATCGGGACTGCTTGTGTGGTGTAGTGGTAGAGCGTTCGAATCGTGTGCGGTCCGTTCCCGTTCGGGTCATGTTAAGACTTTAAAATGGTGATAATATTGATCATATATTGTATTGGCTGATTTTGTAAAAAGGTAAGACATGTAATCTTGTAATATATTATTCACCTTGGCGCTCTGGATTGATGGCTTATGATGACGACTGACTCACTTGTGTCAAGATAAATGGACAACTTACCCAGGAAATGCCGTCATATAACTGAAAAGTTCTTGAGAAAATGCGTAACTATTTCTGCATTTGTTTTAAACTCATTTTCTAATAGTATACGAAAAACAATAATAACGACACAACAACTACTACTACTGCTATACTTACTGCTATTATTGTTATTACCACAACTACAACTACTACTACTTCTAGTACTACTACTACTACTACTACTACTACTACTACTACTACTACTACTACTACAACGACTACTACTACTACTACTACTACTACTATTATTACTTCTACTACTGCTACAACTATTTCTTCTACTGGTACAACTGCTACTACTACTACTCCTACTACTACTACTACCACTATTACAATTACTACTAATAATGCTACTACTACTACTTATATTACTACTCATACTATGTCTCTACTACTACTACAACTACTACTAATACGACTTCTACTACCACTATTACAATAACTACTATTAATGATACTACTACTACTGCTTCTTTTACCTTTACTACATCTCATACTAAAACTACTTCTACTATTACTTAAACAATTACCTATACAAATACTTATAATACAACTACAGCTAGTAATACTACTACTTCTTCTTCTTGTTATTCCTCTTCGATAACTTCTACTACTTCTTCATGTTCTTTTTCTTCTACTTCTACTACTACTACTACTACTATTTCTAATACTACTAATATAACTACTACCACTACTACTACTACTACTACTACTACTACTTCTACTACTACTACTCCTACTTATACTACTATTACTACTACTTCTACTACTACTACCACTACTACTACTACTACTACTACTACTACTACTACTGATGCACCTATACTACAAGTTTTATTAGTATTCATGTTCTTTTTCTTCTACTTCTACTACTACTACTACTACTACTACTACTACTTTTACTACTTAATTATTACTCACATTTTGAAAGTATTTGTTTTAAAAAGAGCCAGGTATATTTGGGTATATAACCCCGCAAAATATTAATATTCTTGAATCGACAGCAACAAAAACATGTAGACTTCTTAAATGAGACCTCAACCATAAAATGCAAGCTACAGGCGCAATAATCTTGTCAATTAACCCATCCCCTGGTTTTATTGTTATCCTTCCGCCTCACAAAGTAACACACAATATCTCTTGATGACGACACGTGACCTCTACAATGGCAATGATTACAACTCTCTGACACTTTATCGGTTCATCTTCTTTAAACATTTCCCTCATACGACAAATCTGCAACGGACGACGTTGTAAACACGTGCGAAAAAAATATGTTTGATGTTTGTTGAAACTATTGTGTTAAAAGTCGTCTGCTGCAGAGGCGTCATAACCAAGTATGGATGCGGAAAAGTATTAAACCTTTGCCCCAGAGAAAGGAATGAGTTGCAGTCGACCTAGAAACCACTGTTTCTGACGTCAGAAGTGTGTTGAAGACCTAGACTAAGATGTCTTTAATAGTAAACAAAGTTTTGAGAAACAATTGGCAACAATTGTAGTTTTTCCGTTCAGAAAGCGTGGATGGACATGCTTATCGTATGCGACGTTTACTAATTATATGGTTAGACAGGTATTATGCACATACGTATCCGTCTCTTCACTGTACGCAGATGCAGATTGAGCAAGTTTTCAAGGAGTAAGAGTCAAATGATTAAAACTATTATATCAAACCACCAAACCGGGCGACCTACGTTAGCAGTTTCTATTCCAGGATTTTTTTAACGCCAGGGAATCTGTGAAACCCATTGGGACTTAATTATTTTTCAATATCAGAGCTAAACGAAGGTCATCCGTTTTGATACAATCTTCGCTAATTAGGTTATGTTTTAGTGATTGGATACAATTAGATCGGCAACTCGCTGGTTTGTTTGTCCCAAAATTGATGTGCGATCTGTGATTGTACGCACCAACATTATCATTCGTGAACCATTGACAATGCTTGAATTTGATCAAGGTAGAAATGTCCAGACATACGATGTTCTGCTACTATGATGTATCAAACAATAATTATATAAACGAATGAAACATAGTTTAAGAGTTTGATTTAGAAACACATTACATACATATTATGAAGACAGGTGGTAGAAAACAATGCATACAAATGATGTTTTGTGTCAAATATTACTCGCTAAGAGTCAACATACAACATAAGGGCTTTTATTTTGTAATTGGTTAAAGGTGGGTGGGGCATTCTCATTTAAATCAGACCAAAAAACGTTGCTGCACGTATATCTGAGATTTAACATCACCGCTTAGCGAGTGAGCGAAGTTTAGTTACGGTTTTAGAGGGATTTAAAGTAGGGTTCCTTTCACCTAGAGTGAAGAACTGACTGCAATATAAGCGAACAATGGTTGCCTAGTATATAGACAAGTTGCGTATAGCAGTCATTTGGGAACATGATATTTTGTCAATATTGGGTATATTATTGAACATATTATGTTTTTCCCACACTGTAATATACTATTTGATAACATTTAACTTGTACTGATATATTTCCCATACTATCTCGTTTTCGGTGTCGTCTGCTGCAGATATGGTCTATGAGAGAATTTGTTAATCAACGGAATTAACCTTTAGGTTACTTTGGTAGTCGGTCCAGCAAACGATCGCCTATGACTGCAATACTTAATTATTCGGAAACTATAATAACATAGTTTTGTCTTTAGGATAACTTACAAAGGCGACACAAAATATGAACTCGACAATGAACCAAATATTAATTCTCATAAAATCAACTTGGACCCTGTCCCTTTGCAAAGTGTGCCCTTTTCCCGATATATCTATATCAGACAAGAAGGCGCATAACTTTTAGATTAGCACCACATGTATATCACGACGACGACTGTTAGGATTTAGGCAAAACCATGGACTTGTTTAAAAAATGAAATAAAAATTATTGAACAAAGTAGAAAACATTAAGCATGATTCATTTGACCATTACGCTTTAAAAGGTCATCTGGAGCAGAGGCATCACAATGCGTCTACATGTGATAAAGCGTTAAATATGTTACAAGTTCATCTTCATTAATCGTGGAGCAACAGAAATGTTGGTGCCAGCAATCGCAGTTCGCACGTCATTTGGAGAACAAATAAACCAGACGTTAGAGTGAGCTGCCGATCTAATTGTCTCCGATAACCAAAAACATAAACCCAATTAGCGAAGATTGTATCAAAACGGACGACCCGCTCAGCTCCAACATTTAAAAATAATCAAATTACATTTGCTTTGATTTTTGTTCATGAAATCCAATCTGGCTGCGTTCATCCAAGTTAAAACTGGAAAAGCTTCATTCTTAAAAATGTAGCTTGCTATATATACCAGTATTTAAAATAAGTTCCATGGAACATGCAATGTTTTGATACAATTTTTACAGATATCTATTGAAATATTTCGTAAAGCTCAAACGAAACATTTGCTAATAATGGAACAGTGTAAGTACTTTCTTTTAACACATGCAATACTATCAATTCCTTCCTACATACAACACATCTGGAACAGAAGCCTTTGAAACAGTTAGGTAAAAAATACGCAAACTTCTTTAAATTCAAGTATAATTATTAATAGACATAGATGAACAATTGTAGCTGAATGAGGAATTGCTCATTTAGCAATTTTTCTTTAGCCACAATGTTTTAAACTGTCGTCTGCTTCAAATGCCTAAAGATACATGTACAAGAAGGAGAGTGTATAAACACGAGTAAAACAATTAACGGCGTGCGTATTGGTCTACACTTCAGCAACACAACAGCAGTAATGTCCTTTTGATTTTATAAAAATGCACAATTCATGTCAGCCTACGCCACCGTGCATTGTAATCAGTGCAGTGCCTGGTCCCCCACGAGTCATTAATACATCATTTAAGCTTCTGCTAGAACATCAGACCTCCACTATCGCAATAGAAGCACGTTCTTTACTCTTGAGAGGTCTTTGAATCTTAAAAGCACAGACTGTTTGTTTTCGTTGCGTAGTATCAATGTCTGTTAGACATAAACATATAAGGATCATAGGATCTTTATTTCTAGTATCTAGGCCACCGGCCTATAATACATGTCTCGAATTGATATCACAGAAAAACTGACGAACACCAAACATATGTGACCATTAGGTAAGTTTGTAAATACATACACTCTCAGCAAACCGTGAACTGTTCACCATCATGAAATATACTATATATACTTTTTAACACACCTCTAAAGGTGTAGCTCTTTTACGTTCATGCATCTTCAAATGATACTGATACGGAAACGTCATAAAGGCCTTCTTCGCCGGACGCAGTTCATGCTTTTATTCCAAAACAGAGTTACCCAATCCTGGAACAGCATGTTAGTGTTTTGTAACTTTGAAATTAAGCGATCGTTTAGTTGTATCTGCACCTCTTTTATTTAGTATTTATTTCAATGTCATTTATTTAAGTTTGTTTTAAATTGAATAAAGCAGACAGAACATTGAATTACGGGTACGAAACTGTCGCTTGTGAGTTTGGTCTGTGTCTGCTGATTTTATCCCTCTTTATTGAACACCATTTACCTCCTTACTTGTCATCCCATCTGTATTTTCTTCGTTAACTTGGAGGTTACCACCTCAAGCAATTATGTTTTAGCCATATTAAGCAACGAATTTTATAATTGCTTCGATTTAAAAGTGTTCCAAGTATCACCCTATCAGTTGTAGTTGTTTCCCACGTATTGACAGCCGTCTGCGCCAGGATGGAGAGGGAACGTCATTCTTGCAAGCGGTAAGTCAACATTCGAGGTTCATTGCTGCTGTAACCTGCTACCTTACATAGCCTTACTAGCCCTCTTATGGGCCAACAACCAATAGGAAGATGCTTTCAAATAAAGTGCAATTTTAATATTACACTTTTGCATAGTGATGTACGGTCGCAGCTATTCTCCAGAGGTTTTCAGGATGACATTGAATGGTGAACAGGAGCCGATCGTGATGAGAATACATGGTGACACATTCTGATATTGATATTCTCTGGTCGCAAAGTACAACATGTTGTGTTAAGTGTAAGTGTAATGCGACCCATAAGTTTACTGTAATATTCTATATACTAATCTTCTGCAAAACGTGTATGCGTCAGTGAAAGGGTATGTTATTAGAGTAACTTTATATGATTCTTTCCACGGAATAACCAACATTACGGACTCTGCGAAATGTATCGACCTAGATTAACCTACACAGTCCGTACAGGCTAATCCAGGCCGACACGTTCCGTCTCTCGAGAATAAAGAATCATTCCTGAAACAGAAAATATACTGGAGGCGAAAAATGTCCGTCCGGGTAAGCGTGCGCGACCTACTTAGACGCAGAGTCCACAATGTTAGTTTTCTCGTGTAGCGGCTCATATTATAACAGACCTCGCATGGGTCTCATGAAATTGTGAAAACATCTTTAGTAATTTCTGAAATAAAAGAACAGATATAAATATAAAACGGATAATCAGAGATTACTTAGAACATAAATCGGGTATTTCACTGTCTGTATGGTTAATATATATGTGGTTGATGTTTAAAAAGGCAAACTAAATCATGCTACACTTTCGAAAATTGACCTATGAGAACGATCAGGACCAGGACATTTTCCCCGCATTAAAACAATATAGGAAGAAGTAAAGAATCTGTCTATTCACGAAAGCCAACTTATTGAGTATCACGTTTGTATTTTGGTTTGAAAGTATTCGTACAAATTTGCAGGATGTTAATTGTAAAAATATTTCCTGCCATAGAGTAGAAAAAGCAGCAATGAGAGAAGATATGGTCACATTAAAACAATATAGAAAGAAGTAAAGACTCCATGTCTATTTACGAAAGCCTACTTATTGAATATATATGAAACACACTGGGCAATATGATCAATTAATTGTTTATTATGCGCAAATTACACAATATATAAAATCTGATCTGTTGCAGCTATGTCAACATACGCATACTTGATAGAAAAATGTGTGTACGATCAAATAAGTGACCATTGACATCAGCGTATATTACTGGCACAAATGCATTGGACATATTTTGTATGGAGTACTTGTGTGAGACAGCTAGGAAACACGTGTGTAGGTTAGTTGGCCGCCGTGATATGAATGAACATTGTTGGAAACGTTGCCAAGCCCCAATCCAGCAATAAAAGCATTTGCAAATAGACAGTTCGGCTGCATTGAACACAAGCTGCCCCGTGGTTTTATGGAATCAACGTTGATTTTAATACCACACTTGGCTCACAACATGTAAACCGATTATATGTTGATGGTCATTCGCAATGGTACCGTATCTTCTAATTTCAGAATGCTATAATTGGCGTAACATATTCAAGTATCCACGGTCAACTGTTTACAACATAACTCTACTATAACTCCTGGATGCTTATAACAATGGTTAACGCTACAAACTCTGGCTTGACGCAGCTCCTCTACTTTGTAAGTCAGATTTCGCTTTGTTGTGATATCAAACACATGGTGAAAGTTGCTTCTTTGAGAATTAATGTCAAAGTTGACAAAATTGGGTGCTCTTATTTTATCCTTAGCTAAAGGCTGAAAGGCCTCCACGTTGGTAAAAAGGTAACTGTTATATATTTCTTTTAATACAGACCCATGCTTAGGACGTTGAGCTTCGTCCTTATCTATGTCTGTCATATAATTATGTTCAATTTATGTTCAACCTGCTTCATTCGGATTCGTATTTGTATAGACCAATTACAGAACTTGAAAACTTCAAAAGAACTTTTCGCTCTTTATCTACAATAGTTCAGGGTACATGAACGCTTGTCAAACTTGGCATTAAGATTCCATAGCTAATTCTAGAAATATCCAGATGACAAATTTAAGTATAACATCCAGCAGTATAAATCCTGGTCGAACGGCATTGAGTCACCGGCTGTTCTGAAACAGTTCATAACTTTGATCTATGTCGGAAAAATGGTTTGACAATGAGTTCATTAAGCAAATTTGACATTGGCTTTTGTCATTTGTTCATAACTTATAACTGAAGAACTTTTACACATTATTTAGAAAATCATTTTGCACACTTTATATTTTACAGTCTTTCGGGGGTAACCTGCACAAATATAATCATTTAAACGCATACAGGACATTAACTTACTTTTCTTGAGAAAATGAAAACGCCGATAAAAGGATTTTGTTATATTTCAGCGCTGAACGGGAACATATTATATATACTTGTTCTAGCTTTTCATGACATAACATGGTATTCTCAATTGAGATTCACGAAGACAAAGGGAAATGTCTTCATATACATGTAGTTATAGTTTATTGTCAACACTTTATTTAAAGGAAATGCGAATATGTGGTTAAAATTCGACTTGATGGGGGTGGTGGAGTCACTTGCATTAGCTAAGCATGGAAGTGGTTAATCCGGCAAGAATATATCAGACTCTCAACACCTACAAATGCACAAGCCAAAAAAGTGAATATCTGAATGAGTTTTCCATTGATTTATACGTTAAACTAAGAAAATAAATGATTTTTCGAAACAATTATCCCGGCTTTATCGAAATCTGGTCTAGACAAAGCGATTAAATAACGTGTCGAGGGTCTATTTACAGAGGACTTTTGATTTTATAACCTCTTTTCGCTATAACTAAATTAAAAGACGTTCCATGAATTTGTCTTTACTTTCCGTGTTTTGAAAGTGTAAGTACAATCGGTCTGGATTTTAATTGTTCATGTATTTCCTGTTATATACTCTTAAAGCAGCAATGAGTGAAGACATGGTCGGCTGTGACATTTCACATTTCACTTACTATAAGTGTTAAAACATGTATTATGCACCGTCAAAGACATAAACATTTCCTTGTCTCTTTCCTATTGAGTATTACAGGAATAATCATATATCTATATCCTAGTCAGACCGTATATTTGACATAAAAAGACTTCGTCTGATCAGTTTTCACAGTATCTATTTTGTTTCCACGCTTTTATTATGCCATATCTTTGCTCATAACTTTGCAACTCGTAGGCATATCTTATATTTAGAATGAGAAGGTCAATATCCTCAATTAAAACGTTACGTGTTACGTATCCTCTTTTGTAAACTTGAATCCTACCATTTTCACATAAATATGTCCACATCGCGGACATTCCACGTCTTAATCATTTCATTAATAAATTACACACGTTTCCGAACCTTAATATTTAGTTTTCTTTAAACACAGTCTTTATTTATTTATTTTAGTTCAGGACCAGAGTCAAAGATTGATAACAACCCTTGATAAGAGCGCACATTACAAAGATTCCAATAAATAAACAGGAAGGACTATTTTTCTTTGTAAACGAGCAGTCATTCAAATTGGTTGCTTTAAATTCCTGTAAACGAATGTCGATTAATTCTTGAAATCTATTTCACCTTACGTAATCTGCCATTGAATCGATAACGTGTGAATACAAAGGTGTATTTTATACAAAGATGTGCATCTCTTACTTGTCGTTCCATTGTCCTCTCTTCGGCAGCGATTTGACGGACTACCTTTACAGTATTTGATCATGATTGATTTTCAATGTTTGAAACGAACATAAAAACATAAACAGATAAAATGGAACACTTTGGTCTCACTTCTTAATAATATAAACAATGAATTATTACAAATATATAGATTCATCATTTTAAAGTAAACGCTGTGATGCACAAGAAGCACCGACACGATACTTTTCTTTGTATTCACTCTACTTAGCAAATTAAGCAGCCGCTATAGGCTGCTACTTTTAGCTTCACTTTTAAGAACAGACACATTAAGCATCCCATAACAAAATTAGCGATCGTGCAAAACAGCATTCAAAACATATTTACAATATCAGAACAATGCATGTTTGCAATTCAAAGTTGTTTGGCTCTGTACTGTAAACTCGTCGATTGATATTGTTCATTGACGCACGCAGTCAAGTATGCCCGGCAACATACAGAAAAAGACCTCGGTACACGGTGCTTTAACATTACATACAGATTATAAATAAATTATTATCCCAAATATGCTTTATAGACTTTATCATACCGTTTATACCGTACAGTTATTTCCATATCTTAAACATATAGTAAGTTTATAATTAACAACCTAATGTTTCATTATATCCTTGGCTTAATTTTAGCCCCATATTTCCTACAATATTTCCACTAAAATATAATATCATGTATCACATAGAAAAGTGCAAACCTTAACCTGACAATATTGTATATTAAATAAAAGCATTTCCTTAACTTAAGCATTCTGTTTATTTAATTCCCATATTTATGAATCTTAATCAGACCGTTGATTACAAACACATATTCCCATAATTTAACCAGCTCTTTTTTACATACAACCATTTCCATACTTTTATCATATGGTTGGATGAATAGTATCTATAAGAGACTTACATTGCGTAGGACAAACAAGCCCAGTCGAGCCTTAATCATATTGACATTACATTCAGACATTTACAAACCGTTTGTGGCATTAGAAAAACTAAATGCCTTTATAGAACTAAAGACATGACCAATTGAAGTAAAGCGTGACAACATACAGCTAGACATCTGGACAGACGACGGATAAGTGATCCCTAAATGTACCAATCTCTTACAGACAGACGACACATACATTTGTAAGCCGAATTGAACAATCTCCAATCCAAAGCTTTATAATGAAAGTAAATTTAAGACTACATTTTAATTCATTTCAAATCGTACCTCCAAACTGCCAAGATCTTTGATAGTTTTTGGACATAAATTAACAATTGAAACAGGCAGCTACTTTAGACTCGACACAGATATCATAATTGTTCATTTCAAGATTAAAGTATTAAGAAAGAAGTATAGTATACTTCTTACACATATTTAAATGCAATGGGTACAAATAAATAAAGTCAAGAAATTAGGCGAGAAGCCTGTCAAAAGGTGTACAATACTATATCATATATATCAGTTACTAGTTTCCGCTCTAAAGTAGAAACATGTAGAAACCTTCTTAAATTCAACAATTCTTTTAACATTTTTTGACATCAGCAAATTTGATTACTTTGTTAATTTCGCCAAGCGTTTTTAAATACTTTTCAAATCACAGTTCAGAAGATGCAGTGCAGATTAAAGAAAGTGACATTCGTTTTCATCCAGATTTCTATGATTGGCTTTGCACAGTGTTACATTTCTTGTTAAATCTACGTATCTGCCATTTTCAATTTCTATCTAGTCAGATGAAACTCTGAATTTACAAAAAGCGACTTTTAGTTTATGGACAGCAAAACAATCATTTTAAAACAAACAATTAATAATTAACCTTTTGGAATTATTAATATTTGGAAATAGTGACTATCAATTATCTGTTATATGAGCTCATAGTTGATACTTCAAATGTATTGATGCATCAACATTTAACAAAACCCAAATGATTCTAAAATAAGCCCAGTTGAATCCATTAGAGTTAATACCATTTTTCGCGTAGTTCCTTAATATACAATATATCTCTTTAAGTAAATTGGCGTCATTAAGTCGAAGAATTGTATCCAATTCTTTTCTAAAACAGTTGGTATGAATGGATTTTACTTCTGCACCTTTATCATAAAACCATGTTTCTGATGCATAACTTAAACGAATACGTTATAGAATATGCATTTTGTGTTCATAAAACGTTTTGGCATAGTCTTGTTTAGTTCTTATGTTAGAAACAATATCTATCAAAACTATATATACAACTTATATTTCTCGAGTAATTAACTCAATATTTTTAAACAATGAAACGGAATATATGAACATTTTAAATTAATGTTCAAATCATCAACATAGACAATATTGTATCAATAAAATGTTGAGTACAGTGACAACCTAAATCGATTTTATAATTGGTACTATTGTATAGACCTGCCAAATAAAATTGACTTGAGTTGTCTATGGAAAATATTGGATGCTCCTCAAACTATGGCGGGCAGTATAACCATCTATGTTTAGTCATATCGTATATTTCAAATAGACATTACAATGATTAGTCATACTGTATGATATGCAAGCATTCGTTTATTGATTCTGTTTTTTTAAAGCCTCGGTGTCTACAAATATTAAACGCTCGTTTACATTGGACGCATGCCTTTTATGTAAGACCGGCAGTATAAAACAATTTCTGATGGCCTATACAAAGAGCATAAACAGGGAAATAATTACATAATAATGGAGCTTGCTCAAGGGAAATCTGGTTCACGATCTTGTCATTGAACACAGCGAAAATTTTCTAAAAGTTGAACTGCGTCAACAGAAAATGTTATACGCGAATCCTGTTGTAATTTGAGCCGAATAACGGAAAAAACAACATTGTGGACTCTCCGTAATGTACCGACCAAGATCATCCTGTGCAGTCTATGATGGAAACTGGTATAGAGTAATGAATGCTGAAACAGAAAATCCACCGGAGACGAAAATATTGTCTCTCCGGATTAGCCTGCGCGTTATAATAAGGCTGATTCGGGTCGATACTTTACGCATAGTCCATACTGTTGGTCGTCTCCCGGAACGGCTCATCTATCGTGTATCCTGTTAAACATATGCAATCACAATCAACACTTTTTGTCAACGCAGTGATGGTTTAAACTCAGGTAAGAGCGTCAGGTCCGAGAGCGGGAAGTCCGAGTTATATGTATTGCGAGACTGACCTTAGAGGTAATATTATTGACTTATCATGGCGCTCATGATTTTGAGGAAGCATTACGAGTGTTCCATTGGCGTCCATACTTATTTTCTACACAGGAAACGCGATACCGAAATTCCGTTTGAATCCTTCATCGCTGAATTCCCTAAAGAAGATTATTCTATGTTCCAAATCAGACAATGACATGTGTTCTAGCAAAAGGAGTTTGGAATCATTTGATAAAAACTAATTTGATGTGAGTCAGCTCGTCACGAGCTGACTCGACCTGACTATTTATCGTTTGCCATTGGCGCTGAAATAGTAAAAGCGATACCGTAGGTAGATCAATCTGTTGACTACCTTCCTATATTTATAGTCAACTGATGGAAGCTATATAGAGTTCATAGAATCACGACATGCTAATTACGACAATGGTGGAAGAGGAAGACGCGAGCAATATGTGATTGTACATAATTTGTTTGCTTTGGGTTTCCACGTGCTTTCATCATTAGTGTGTTGTTCGCGTTGCCGCAGTAACGGGAACTGATAGTACCACACCGATTCAGAGCTCGAGCCAACAAATTAAGACCAATTGCAATTTTCTGGTTAGTCTTAAATAATAAACAATCATTTATACAGCACATTCATAGGTGCATGGCCACCATTAATAATAATTTATTCTAAGGTCGACTTATTCATAGCGTCTCTCAATTATTACGAGCAACACACGGCGAAAGATATTCATGTGCTACCGTTCAACTTTCACTTTCTAACACGCAATCAATAAACCTTTTGTTATGGAAATGATTAATCGAGTTATAATGTCCTTTTAAAATTTGGTTCTTTTGTTGGATTCCTACTTTCACAAGTCGTTCGTTTCAGATAGCTTTTAGGTGAAACATTTGTCATTGATTACTCTGTGTAGATATATTGTTTTCTCATAATGTAACACAATGGCTCCCTAATTTATGCCACGTGCAGCAGTTCTGTATACCTGAGCATTTACGTCGCGATGTTACCAAGGTGATAGCAAGCCAGGTATATAAGCGACGAGTGCAGGAGGGCTTTTTCCGTTGAGCTAACTGATGGGCTTTTTGATGAGCTGTTTTGATTCAACCAGTTTGAGGTAGAGAGCTAGAGATTGATAGTCTTGTTCGCGCTGGTTGCCCGAACAGGGACTCCTGATGGAGGTCTCATTTGCTAGGTGGTTTATTTGCTGCACGACTGACAGCAGTGAGACATAGATATTATGTTTGGATTTGATACGTAGACGATATCCTTGTTAGTGAATACAATGTAGAACACAACGCGAAGACGTTTTCTATTTATATGTGTGATACCTCTAAGTGTCACAATAACTGTGTCATATATAAATAATACAAACACGTCAAAAAAAATCTAGGTCCGAAGTAATATAAATTAAATGGGATTCGTGATCGATTTGTTTACTTTCAGTGTAAACTTTTTGGAATAAAAAACATTTCTCTAAAGGCTGCAATTATTGTTGTACGAATGCCGAGGTGTTCGCTTGAAGCCCAGTACAGAAGGCGACAGCCCAATAAGTCAAATTGTTTTACAATATATTGTATATCTACAAAAAAAACCACCGTGACACGCTGAAATGATAAGTACGGATCTGCATTAACATTTTCGAACACCCCTCTAATTCATGGTTCGTAGCTGTGACACACATGTCTGTCTAATTATCCGAAAGTGGCGGGGTTTGAGCCATCGTCAGTCCCCACTGAACTCTATTGCGATATATCACTTAACCTTGTGACGGCTGAAACCGATTGTGTGAGGCCTGATTCACCAGTATAGTAACGGGCTAGACGACGTGTTCTCGAAATCTGACTTAGCTCTGTGCTTTGGGCTGCCTAAAATAACATGTTTAGCGTGATATTCCTTTAATACTTGCTGGACTTTCCAAAATGACAAAGAAGATAATTCATTTTTTTTAAATGTCAGTGTTAGGTTTTGGAGATCTCATTCGTAGATTCGGCAGCTGAAAGATTTGTGAAAATGTGAAAAGCTAAAACGAGCCATTTTCTAAAATTGTTGTCAACAATGTACAACAGTTCCCATTCCTTTATGCATGATGTCTCAGTTCATCCTTGATAATTACTAAGGAGACAATTCCATAACTTCATATTCGGTACACGATAACATTGAGTCAAAATAAAGCGTTAGTAAACCGAACATCGGACATCGGACATTTTGGAATGGAAAGATGTCTGAAAAGGCGACGATAATCTTTGTTTTTGTTTTAATTTAAATGTGCCTCAAACCACTCAATTTTCCAAAAACAGTTCTGTTTAGAGGAACCGAATGTAGCCATTCTGAAACTGGTTTCACAAACAAGGAAACCAATTTGTGAAACGTCTGACTTGTAATCTTGTAATTTCACACCTTTCACGTGTTATATGTCAGGAACCGTTGCCGTGGTAACTAGATAATTCTTTATTTTAAAGTAATAATTAGAAAGTTGTGTTCTAATCAGTTATTGAAATCGTTTTGTGCTGGATGTCTTTTAAACCTTAGCCAAAATTTGGCCAGGGCAAATAGCGTAACCCTTCGTTTATCTTCCGCTCTTCTATCAGTCTCTCATATTTGGTTTCCGTTCATATTCTTTTTAATGCAGATATTTGAATGATATGTGATAGGTAGATTAGTTGCTACCAAATACTAATAACTTGATGCCTCGTACTTCATTACTTTTGTAGACATCGGGTATTCCACATATATTCTTTGTAATTTATTTATGTATTTCAATTGTATTGATAGATAGTTGTATTCGAATGTCGGTGCCGTCCGTGTTTGCTAAGCAGTGTTAGTGCACTTGCACCACTTAGGTGTGCCGTTTAGTTATCAAAATATTCCAAAATTATAATTATATGAAAAATAGCGTAGCGCGTTTGAGAACATGGGAAAGTTTACCCTAATAATAATGTTAGCTCTTTAAGTTTAAAAGTCAATCAAAACCCCTGCGTCCAGACGCTACTCACCGACAATTATTGTTTATTTTGTTTAATGGTCTGCATGTTTTGCTAATGATCAACTAAGAATGCTGCATTCCTTTCCATTTTAAAATGTTAGTATGTTAATGTTCCATTTTCTTCATTCTTTTTTTATATTTTCATATAAGATTGTAAACGATTTTAATAGTCATGCAAGTTTGCAATTTTGTTTTGTTCGTAATGATGTCCAAATATAATAATAGGAATAAATTATTTTATATGATAATTAAGGAATGACCCTAAAATGATTGTTCAATGATATTTGAATTTCCCCGTCCATATTTAGACTTCTGTTCAACCAACAATCGCTATCTAATACGGCGGGTCTACATTTCGGGTCGAGTTGATTTTTGTTGCAACTCTAGGGCGAAAAATAAATGTAATTTGATAAGTTGAAAATGTCATTCATTATTTATGACGTAAGCAATTTGAAATTTACAAAACATATGACTAGAAAATCTTTAGAAAATTTAGAAATATACATCAGTAAGAGGGAATAGGATTGTTTCTGGAAAATTTGTCCCAGCAAAGAAACCAACGAAGCTTTTGTTTTACAATATGGCAACTGATGACGCACTCGATTTCCTTGGAGTCGTAGGGGCAAACTCAAACTAGCTCATTCGTTCCATAATAAAGGGGGCTCTCGAAATGTATTAGAAATAATTCCACAGGTTCGACTCGAATTGTTTTAACTGCATTAAATTGTTGCCATTGGCTTCATGTGTGTATAACATCAGCTCCACCGTGGATGTATTGATATGGTTCTGCATCGGATCACCACAGGGATGCTGCGTGTTTTAATCGGTCATACTTCTGAAGCCTTTTGTAATGTTATTTTCATAAATTTACGTATCAAACTGTTCTTAGTTCATATCTTATCTACGTCCCTGCCAGAACCATCAAACGAGAAATTGGCCTTACCAACAAAACTACCTTTTTTTACAATTTATTCCAGCGATTATTATAAAACGGAATTTACTATCAATATTTTTCAAGTTCAGGTCGATTCTCAGAGTTGTTGCATTATGGCATCTGTTCATTTTTGTGAATTATACAAATGTATACTTCCTGTATTTAACTCTGGCCCCTTGATGAGGTTTTAATACACACAAGAGAGAGCCGTTCCACGAGGAAAAAAACATTATTGCGGACTCTGCGTAAAGTATCGACGCGGTCCAGCCTAAGCATGCCGTGCAGGCTAACCTGGATAAACAGTTTTCGCCTTCTGTGGATTTCCTGTTTATGAATCATCTTTTTAAACCTATATTGCCCTGATACGGAATGTATTGATCCTGCTAAGGCTGATCTAGGTCGATACATTACGCAGAGCCCAGTATATTTGTTTTCTCGTGGAACGGTTTATGTGTGATTATTTTAAATTGGCTGTGACATCTACCTCAAACATGTTACGATCGATTTGCCACAGTATAAGTGTATAAGATTGTCCTTGCACTATAGTCATTGGGATGAGTGCTAGGTGAATGACATTCCCAATATATATGTTGGCCAATATAATAAGGCATGTGTAATAGTTACGCAAAATTGCATCCGCCAATACGAGTGGTACAGAAATGCTGTGACTTGACTGATTGAATCGATACTGATTGATTTCTGGCGTTTGAAGCTACTTTCAACAAATTTTAAGTTGTATTACGGCGTTTCCAGTTATACTGGTCCGTTTATCCTGACATTAGCGAGACAGTCATAATGCTAACCTCGCAACCCTGAGCGTCAAGCCTTTACTACCATTGTTGAAGTCTGTGATATGACACGGACTCCCTCACCGAAGCAGACCATCTACCACTACACCACGGATTCGATATTTTGATCTTGATGTGTACTGTTTGTTGGTTTCACTAAACAACCTGTAAGTTAACATTGTGAGGGAAATACGCTGTGTTCGGTTAATCTGAAAACACACCTGGGGGTTAAGATATGCCGTGTAGATCGATTCATAGGACATATTTATTCATCGAAGAATGTGTAGCTCTCGAGATGTAGTTTTCTTTGGGCAGTGCATATTCGTGTTAGATTGCACTCGTATTGCTCTTTAGGAGAATATACCCTTTTCCTCGATGTTTTCAATAGCCGGCTGATGCAACGCTGCTACATATCGTCTTTATCAGGTACGGACTTACGAGCGTTATATCTATGTTGGTTATATAGTAGAAATATCTGCTATCGACTTTTTACTAATGTTCTGGTATTTAGAAACGGCCTTACCCGTATTCCACATGCGGACGAATTTTGATACACACCTTTTGAATACATTGTAGTAAAAAAAGGAATTATTGATACAGGGCAAATTCTCATTTTTCCTAAATGTTTCAATTATATCCAATTATTACATTTATATTCATATTAGATATTCCATAGTATTATCAAGACGTTCAAAAGTCATCCGATTTAATACTTTTCAAACATGTTGTGTTCTAAAATCAGATTCATACGCATTTTCTCATGTTTTAATGTAAGTCGTAGAGTCAATAACTCCTGCCTGGAATATATTAACCCTTTCCAATATATGGACTCATAACGAGCAATTTCTCCTCTAGTCACACTGTTTTCAACTGGATTCAATTCTTGTTCATTCATTATAAGAGAGCTTCAATAGTTATAACTTTATTCAAAGTCATCTCCAGCAGATGTGATGTATTTGGGAAAGTGTTTAAAGGAAATGTAATGTATGTACCTGAGGCTATAATAGATATACACGTACATGAATAACATACAATAGCAACTATTCATTATTTTGATATATAACGAATATCACTAAACTACGCTTAGATAAATGAAAAGAAGCGTTAACATTTAATATATTGAAGTCAAAACCACGAGCACTCAAGTCACTTTCAAAGAACGAAGCTAGCGATTGGCTAAACAAATCGGTAAAAACCTTTGACCTAACAACGCGCATTGTGTCGTCTGCAGGCGAAGCAGAAAGAAACCATTAATTGACTTCCTTTTGTAAAGCGTTTGTTTCACTTATGTAAAAGTTAATAATTTCGCAAGTGTATCCACTCTAATGTGAATAATTAAACAACAAGAAACTAATGCCGATCATACGACATGGTAAATTCACAGACGACAGTGTAATGGATTCATTTAGATAAGGTTTTGTACAAGGCCCCGATTGTTTTGCGTTTTAACCCTAATGTGTTATTGTAATGGATATTTTCATCGGGAAAACATTGTAATCAACACATTTATAGGGCTTACGTGAACCTATCCACACTTTGAATAATGTTGGTGAAAACGGGATTTATAATTTCTATATTTGTGACGCTAAGTACAGGTAAGAATGATATATTGTTCGATTTATTGTATAATTTGCATGACTTGAACTCCAGTTTCGGTTGAACAAATAAAACAGCGACCACGTCAGCAACTGCGGCGGTCTTTTCTATATTTGTGTCTTATGCCGTTTTCCAACAGACCGTGTTTTTTCCAAGGCAATCGTATGTCTTTTTAACTGTTCATTTTTTTGTCTGAAGACGAATGTCGTTTGTCACCCTAAGGTAATAAATGATCAAATTGGAAATCGAACTTCAGACCCCTGAATCACGAGAAAGTGTCGGTACGTAACTAACAGGTGGTTTTCGGCTTCTGATAATATGGACCACGTTACAGAATAGCTGATCTTCCTATCTCTATATCCACCCCAAGATAAGAGCAATACCAACATGTTTACTTGTTTGCATTTTGAGCGCATTTTCTTTTTAATTCCAAACCCCTAAATGTCGGGCTGTCGAGTGCGTCAACAAATTCCCACATTAACAACTTCTGATCAGCCTGTGCATCTGTTTTATTACCAAAATCATCACACCTCGCCGGCGGTTCTCAATCTACATTGTTCACAAAGGTCAACTTTTACTTTTTTACTTGGACAGCCCCAAATGTTTTAACTTTCACCGCAAGTTTTAAACACGTGCTATTTCTTCATATTTTAAAAAAATATCTTATATTTAAAATTTAGATTAAGTATGTTTCGACTACAAATAAATGGTCCATAATTTTTAATTACAGTAAAATTAAATTTTAAGAATATCTGAATACCGGTTGTTTTTTTTGAAACGCATAGCGTATGCATAGATCGAATCGAAATACTACATTTATAACACTTGTAGAGGCAATCTGCAACAGCGGACTTTTAAAAATATTTTGGAAATGATGAGCAATTCATGCTTTTGCCTGAATGTCTTGAACTATATTAAATAAGTATACTGTCCTGTTTGAAGATTTTCCATAGATGTTTATATATTCGTCTGCTACAAATGTGTCGTACTTTGGAAACATAAATTGATTTAGTTAATGTTATATGGTCTTCACACAAAACCTATCCCAAATATTTCTTAAAGCCTTTTTTTCACGAATTAACGAATAATGCAGCATCAGATTATTTTACTCTGACGATCTGGTTATACACTAGTAGAACATCTTCTAAAACTTACATGGAGCAAGGATTATACAAATTATAAAGAAACAACCCACAAATGTTTCAAAAGAACGTGACATTAAAATAAAGGTCACGCAACAGGAATTTCTACTTTATTACATTTGCAATAAATACAGTTGCTGATCAGTGCTAACCCTATCCCTCATATAGACGCTTTCTGACGCTTCTGCAGCAGACGGCTTTTTGAAAACATAGTGACAAAAGAAGAAATTGTACAAAACGGGCAATCTCTTCTTTTGCCACAATGTTTTCCACTTCATAGGTTATCCATTCACTTATAGAGATTTTCTTTCTTTTGACAAGATATGTTTAAAGTCGTCTGTGTCAGAATTATCGTATGAGGAAAAGGATTAACATACACACACTGGAGTATCTGACATATAAGCGCTTCACTTGGAAAACCAACTTTAGGACATCATCGGCCAGTGTAGATACAGACAGGTCATCTCATTCGGACAGTCTTATCAGAATCTACATTGTATGTCAATTCATTTAAAAAAGGTACAACATATTTAAGAAAAACTTTTTAAGATAGATAATATTGCATTGGTACGTCTTATCTTTCGACCCTTTTTGCCAACACCGTTTGCGGAGCGCAAATAAATAATAGTAAGTAAATCAAGAAATATTCCTAAAATCGTCACCATAACCGCGAATGATTCGTGGACGGACAGGTTGATTGTATGTTGTGCTCTACACACCTGCATTATTTTTAGATTTCCTTTAGCATAGCTTATATATTTATCCATATACTTAGTATATACACTAGGCCTTTTAGTAATTACTATTATACTTCATCTGTTGGAGTTGTTACGAAGTCCGTATCTAATCTGGTAACCTGCAGGCTCGATATTCGATATCGACTTAGACTATACAATGGTCTTTTATGGATTTGATCATTGGCAGCTATTTGTTTTGTGATCTCATTCCTTCTGATTCACCACGGAACTCATAAAAAGTCTGTAAACACTACTTAAATCAGCATTAGTCAAAAAACAACTAAAGAAATATCACAAAACGATAAGTGGTGCGTTGGTTAATATAACATAAGCTTAATTATGACAAATATTAAACTATGTATCGAAGGTGTTTAGGTCAGCGGCCCATTGCACAAACTATTATCAATGAAGTTATTATGCATTATATTATTAAGCTGTACAAGATGTCCGTATCAATGTTTCATTAATATATAGATGTACTATGCCGTTTTGTAGCAGTGAATACAAGTTATCAATGTTGGTGTCGACGGTATACCACTTTAATATTATTATATGTTACTGCATCCAACTACATGTATAAGCTATGGCATATAGCACGAAATTCACATTAACAATGTGTTTCTTTAGCTTTTGAAAATAAAACAAGCATCAACTTATTCACGATCAATATTGTTGTGGCGAACAGTCTCGATGCAAAGTTCTTGGTTCGAGCCACGAAATTAAGCAATTACTATTCTTCTAAACTATAAATTCAGTTTGTTTTGTTTGTTTGTATTATGTTTTACGCCATTTTCAAGAATTTTCCATTTATATCACGCCGTTTCCTTGGTAAGGAACAACCATTGTTTAATACACCAAGGAGTCAGTCGCAATGCTAACCAAACAACCCTTGTTTAATACACCAAGGAGTCAGTCGCAATACTAACCAAACAACCGTAAGCGCTAAAGACGGAAAGCCATTACTATCATTTAAGAGTATGTGGTATGACCCGGCCTGGGATCAAACCCCAGCCCTCCTGCATCCGAGGCGGACGCTCTCCCACTACTTCATCGAGGCGTTTACATAATACACCAAGTCAATGTACAGATATACAGTGTACCAAAGTAATTCGATCCAAATGATCAATATTCGTAACAAGTCTATTGAAACGTTCAGTGACTATTATGTTTACAGTGGAGACCAGACTGCATAGACACGCTGTATGATCTGTATCTAACCGTCTTGTGGTTGTTTTACGAAGAGCGGCTATTATGTATGTATGATGGTAGTAACACGACATTGCGAATCATCGTTTCTTCACATGTTCTTACACCAGTGTCTCCGCTGTTTGTATATGAAATTCCCTACAATTTCTATTATGCTTCTCAGTTTCTTTACATGATAGTTTTTTTTTAAAGAGTCGTCTGTTTTCCGAATGACAGACGAGAACGAACTGCAATATCTTTGAAATATGATTTTGACACATATATTAAGTTGAAATATTGTAGAATTTGTTCGCTTGAACACTTTCTCTCTTTTTTTTGCAATATTTTTAAAAGTACATTGTCTGTGTGCTACATGTTCACCAATGATTTCTATTTTAATTTCCCTTTCATAAATTAAGCATCTCATATGTATGTTATACTTATACTCGACTCAAGTGCAGTATAATCCTTTTCTTTTACAGATCATCTGTTTCTGTCTTATATTAATGAAACTTAATAAGTTCTCGATAGAAAAGGGCTTTAAATCTATATCGACACATATAAATTCTTTTTGAGAATAAACGTGACACTTCGTAAGCGACAATTGTTTACTCTAGGCTACGTTTCCTTTTCCTACAATGATATTAAAATGGTCTGTTTCGGATACGTCGACGTGCATACCGAACACAGGAGAAGTTTATGGTTTAATAGACAGTACCACTAAGCCACTGTTGTGTATAAGCCGCGTCAGATGAAAGAGGCTCCATGTGTATGTCAATCCTGATGTCATATGCAGGTAAATTCGGTGAGACTTGATTTCAAGCTGTATGTATGTACATGTCTGTTCTTTAACCATTTCTCTGAAACAGACCGCATTATACACTCTCTCGCAGACGAGTCATTAAGACATTGTGGGAATACGAAAAAACTATGATACCCCCCCCTGTTGTTCCTATTTTGTTTTCAATTCATTAACAAAAAAAGGAAACTTCCAAGCACATGTATTCGCAAGATTATTGCTTTTCATCCAAAAAAAGCTTATGAGGTAAACTTTAACACTTTCTCTATTGTTTAGACTTTTACTAAATCTACAAAAACTGAACTCAAAAATAGATTGTAATACAATGGAACAGGTGCACAAAAACGAGCAATTAATCCTGTTTTTGTCGCCTGTCTGTAAAATAGGGGGACATTTAGGGATACCTTCTCTCCGTCGTATATCCGTCCCATCGATCGAATATAGCTTTGTTTTTGTTCTACAGATTGACTTCAAACTTTACCCTTTCCCGCATACAACACATCTGCAGCAGACGACTTTGGAGATGTTAAGTAAATAATATGGAAACTCTCCATACATGAAACAATTATGATTGAATAAAAAATTGAAAAAAAAGGCAAATAGTGAAATTGTTCGTTAAGAGCAATTTCTCCTTCTGCCAAAATGATTTAGAAAGTCGTCTGCTGCAGAAGCGTCAGAAAGCGTCTATATGAGGGAAGGGATTTAAAAAAACACCTTATACATTGGACACACTCATAGCATGTCTTTTTTTGTTGAAGTTGTCCCATTTTTATTATCCCATATTCTATCGATCGGCGGCCATTCTAATGTATCGTCTTCAAACTTGGAGTGTAGACAGCTTGTGACTATTCAACATGCAGTGCACGAGAAGTTTAACTCGAGCGGGCCTATTTTATTCCCATTTTCTTATATATGTGTTTCAATGTTGGCCATTTTCTCAATTATTTTCCTATGGTTCCAATTCAAACTTTCTATGTAGATAGCTTGTTATTTGTAGGTCATTAGTATACTGTTTCAGACCCATCGTCACATCGCCCATATTTTGGAATTTATTTGTTTTTAATTTTTATATTTGACAATTTCTAGCCTTGTGAATTGCAGATGTACAGTGCAGAAAAACTAAAATAGCCTGCATATTTTTAGAGTTATGCCAATTTGCGGATTTTCATTTACTTCCTCAATCAAACTTCCTGTCCGCGACATACATACACGTGCACTGGAAAACTCTTTTTATATACATACTGTTTACTTTGTATTTATATTTCCAATTTTAGAGATGTAACAATTTCCCACTTATAAATTCAATGTAGACGATTCCAGAAATACCTTTAAAAAAGCGAACGATTTTATGGAACCAAGTAATACAATTAAATCTGGTTTTCTCCACTTTGTGAGACGCTTTCTGTCACCTTGGTAAAAGTTACTCTCCAGACATTTGTCTAACCTTTTCCCACTTACACCAACTCTGAAGCAGACGACTTTGTAATTATCAAGTCCCTTACACGTAAAATCTTATTAAATGAAGGTATATTTACTGAAAAAAGTTGAAAACGTTGTGGCAAATGGAGAAACGGCTGGTTTCGAGCAGTCTCTCATGTTGTCACAATGTTTTCAAAAGTTGTCTTGTCTGCTGTAAATGTGTCAAAATGCGCCTTGGAAACGTTTAACTGTTTAATTAATAAGACATTTTCATAAAAAACTTTCGTTTTCCTTTGACAATTTGAAGAAACAAGTTTTTAACAGTTTTTAAAAAATGTATTTTAGGTAGTGTACAGCATGTGACATATGCTGTTAATACCCCCATTGCATGATAAAAGTTTACCATTTCCCGCATACATCATACCTCCAGCAGACGACTTAAAACATTAAGGCCAAAGTGTGGAAAATGAAAGTATAGTTTTGAATAAAGTTGAAAACAGTGTGGTTGCAAAAGTAGAAAGTGTACATCATGAGCAATTTCTGCTACTCAAGGTCGTCTTCTACATATGCGTCTAAATTCGTCTTTGAGTGTAAAGGTGTTAACGACTCTTCTCGATAATCTGTTAGTACTCACCACTCAAATCAGGTGTAGTCAGGGATCGAACACACCTCTACCACATAGTTCAACCAAATGTTCAATTGAAACTACATGATCTCTTCGATTGTGAAGGAGTATCCTACTGTATTTAGCCTCCGTTGGTCGAATTAACATGTGAGCCGTCCGGCGAGGAGATCAACATCATGGCATCATGCGTAATGTATCAGGGGCATATTGGTATAGAGTAATGACTCCTGAAACAGAAAATCCACAAGAGGCGAACAGTATCTGTCCGGGAAAGCCTGTGTGGCATGCTTAGGCTGACCCGGGTCGATACTTACAATATCCACAATGTTAGTTTTCTCGCGAGACGACTCATTTGTAAAACAATCTAGAATAAGTTACACGTAACCAAAAACATCATTTTGGATCTCCCTGTTTGACTATCGTGCGAGTAAATGATATGTCACCTCTAGTATATGTATTGTTTTAAATGTTTTCATTATTCCTTTGTGTGATGAAAAAAGGAAAATATAACCTGGTATCCGAATTCCTATTTTCATAACTCGATCGAGTTCTTGGAACTCGGGTACAGATGTCCGTCTTTAATTTAAAACGTTTCCTTTTTACAGCAGCGTTTTGAAACGACTTTAAACATCATTATGGAATAACGAGAATTACTCATTAAGTAAATGGTAAATGCGTCCTCTGAGCAAAGGACAGAGAAGACTCTGTAACACACGGGAATTTACTTTAAGTCACATTAATTGCACAATGTTACATCGTTTATATTTTCCAATAGAACTGCATGCAAATAGCTTCTCGGTAGGAAAAACGCACAATTCATATTAACACTTCCAATGCTGCAGTTTTAAAAACGGTATTGTCTAGTTCGTATTTGAAATAATTCAAGACCAAATGTCTAGGATAAAATGGTGAGTTCAGCATCACAGACTGGTGACAAAGGCGCCACAACATCGGACCAAGCAGACTAAGGATTAATACACTCCAATGTTCGTTTTAAAGTCAGAAGCAGATTCCTTACCATCGTTTGACAACTGAGTTAACGACTTTTTATGATGTCCAAGTAGAAGCCAATCTATAGTTACTCATTACAATTATTCTAGAGCTTATTCACAAGTTATTATTTTATAGTTACTCATTACAATAATTCTAGAGCTTATTCACATGTTATTATTTTAAACACCAAATGAGCCGTCTCGCGAGAAAACACAAAACCGGACCAGTCTAAACATGCCGTACAGGATAACCCGGACAGACACTTTTCGTCTCTTGTGGATTTTCTGTTTCAGGAATCATTTCTCTATACCGCTATCCCCCTGAGAAGGAATGTGTCGGCCCGTATCGGAAAGCGCAGTCTGATCGGGTCGATATATTACGCAGATGCCACAATGTTGGTTTTCTCGCGGGACGGCTCATACATTCCGTTTTATAACGATTACAACACAAATACAGTTATTAAAAGTGATTTCTTTATAGCGCATCTAAGATATCAATTTAACGCAGATGTGAACGATTCTTGACTGGCATCTTAGAGGAATCAGTTGCTTTCTCTCGTCAATTGTGAAAGCCATATAAATACATCCTTTATGTAATTCTCCGCCCGTACTCATTTATTCGTTTTCAGTATTCACTCATTCAAGATTAAAAGCAAATGTATTCGAACAGAGTTGTCGTACTATCGTATTCATACACATATATAGTTCCGTTAAACCCTTTGTATTATAAAGACGCTTTCTGACGCCTCTGCATCATACGACTTTTGAAAACATTGTCTCAAAAAGAAGAAATTGCTCAAAACGAGCAATTTCTCCTTTTGCTACAGCGTTTTCAACTTCTTGTAGTAATATCTCTTTCATTTATAAAGATATTCAATACATTAATGATACTTTTGTCTAGATGTTCTCAAAAATGTCTGCTGCATATGTGTTGTAAGTGGGAAAGGGTTAAAGCCCCGCCCTGGCGAATCACACAATCAGAACAATACCCGAAGCCCTTAATACAGCACTAATTACATTCCTAGAACATTCTGCTAGAACACATGTTCCCACGTGTAGATCCGCAATAGCTCAGTCGACCCTACGGGAATGTCAGTTTCTCGAAAAATGGACCATAATAACCTTTGCTTGTTTGTTTGCATGGTGTTTTACGTTGGCTGCATTAAACAATTTCCAGTTGTATCGTGGCGGTTCCTCGATACATTACCAGTACTAGTACATTTATCTTGACACCAAGGACACAGCTAACCCCACAATCCTAAGCGCCACTGAGCGAAAGCATTTTAAAGAAGTTGGTATGAGTCGGCCGGTGATCGTACCCGTGACCTCCCGCACCCGTGACCTCCCGTACCCGTGACCTCCCGCACCCGAGGCGGTTGCTCTACCACTGCATCACTTAGGCGGTCTATTATCCGGGTTCTATTTCTTCCAGCACCGAACAAATTCTTGCTGGTATCTAGTCATTTTCCTGGGAATAATGATGCGTGGAATAGTGGAATAGTGGAGTTTTCGAACTAAAGAAGAAGAAATTGACTGGGTAAATTGACAGACGTGATATGACTGAAAGATTATTAAAAAGCCGTAAAACCCGTTTAAGACCATACATGCCGTATCATAAGTTCAGTGTAATAAAACAAAAGTAAATCTAAAGTACAAAGTACAAGATGTCAACTTTACACAGAGATGAACGATCCTTGAATTACATATTAAGTAATCAGTTCAATTCTCTTGTAAGCCATATAAATACAATATAATAATTACTCTACCAGTCTGCCTCAGACAAGGGTTAAGGCTTTTGATTAGGACTAAACAGTTAATGCCATACATTCAGCTTGACCAAAGCTTAGAAGTAGGTTCTACATACACCACACTTGAAGTAAAGGTCTAACTGTATGTATGCATAATAGTGCCATGATGGCCCTGGATCGCTCTACTGAATTATGCAATGTGATTTGGCATGCCACAATAACTTTTTTTTACCAACCAAATAATTATCTTGAAGAGGGTAACACAATACAAGGAACATTTCTACAGAAGGTTTTTTAAAGTGTTCAATATAACCATATAAGGCAAAAAAAGCCACACCCCTGGCGACCATATTATTAGAACGTCCGCCTCGATACAGGGAGATCATGATGCGGTCCCCGATCGGATAATGCAATAGACGTTAAGTAACCCCTTCCCAGACACACACAGGCGTTTTGCTGACGCCTCGGCAGCAGACGGCTTTTGAAAACATTGTTACAAAACGAAAAAAATGCCACAATGACATCAGTGACTTCCATCATTGGCGTATATTGTTGTGACATCACGATTGGTAGGATGATGACAGAATAAACTCATCACCAGTACTGGTAATTTACTCAGAAAACCAAGTGATAGGACTAAAATAGCTTTTGAAAGCGGTGTACACACCATTCAAACAAACGTTTCTCGAGCCGTTTATCCAGTTTCGTCTTACATTCAATGTTGGCCAAGGACGCGACGACGTTGAAATAAAATGATAATTATTGGGTAATCAAGTAAGTAAGTGTAAATTAAACACGTAAGACAATTAGGAATTGCACCCAGTGTCTAGACAGAGTATTTATTTTCTATTATCACATGCTTTTCTATGGGTTATTGAGATAAAACAGTGGATAAAACAGTGGATTATATCCTAACATACTCACTGTTTAATACAGAGAAAATTATCAGATTTTCATTACTAACTCTTGCTTTAATCCTTTTGTTGCCAAAGAAAATTAAAGGCTTTTGCAAACAATGTAGATTCAGGTGAGACAGCTTATAAGGAGCTTCTCTCCTGAAATATGCATCGTTTGTCACTTTGAGGTTGCATTTTACCATTACCTGTTGGGCGGAAAATGGATGGTAGAGAGAGAGCGAGGGAGAGAGAGAGAGACAGAGAGAGAGAGAGAGAGAGAGAGAGAGAGAGAGAGAGAGAGAGAGAGAGAGAGAGAGAGAG
>JAUELF010020928.1:0-17711 GCA_031471495.1 Clinocardium nuttallii
TTCAGTCTGAAAACTGTTTAATTATATTATGTCAGGTAATTTCTTTTCTTAAATAATTCATTCAAATTTGATTGCAGGTAAATGTGTCATCTCATGTTGATTAACTCTCTCCCACAAACAAATGCTTTCTGACGCCTCTACAGCAGACAGCTTTTTGAAAACATTGTAATAATAGAAGAAATAGCACAAAACATGCAATTTCTCCTTTTGTCACAATGTTTTCCACTTTTAGTCATAGTTATCCATTCAATTAAAGAGATTTTCTATTTTTTAACAAATTACGTCTGCTGCAGAATTGTTGTATGAGGGAAAGGGTTACTTCTTTCCCACATACAATAAATTGACTACAGTCACTCTAGACATTCCTTGACATAGATAATAGACACTCTCACAACAAGATATATAAATATTTGATTGAGTTGAAAACCTTGTTGCTGAAGGAAAAGCTGCTCATTACGAGAAATTTCTCCTTTTGCAACAATGTTGTCAAAAGTCTTCTGTTGTAGATGAGTAAAAAATATGCTGTCTGCAATTGTGAAAGGGAAATAAATGTCTGCAATTGTGAAAGGGAAATAAATGTCTGCAATTGTGAAAGGGAAATAAATGTCAATAATCATTATGATGGCTCTTTAAGTTTCTTATACAAACCGATTATAGTTTGTCTATTGCCTCAAGTAGTTTATTGAGGAACTTGAATGGCTGGGTCATGAATGAAAATCAATTGAAGAAAGAAATTAGCTATTGACCTAATCATTATTTAGTAAACAATGTGACCCTTAACTGTTTACCTGGTGTGATATTTTTATGAGTTGACAGTTTTTGAAACATGATTATGAGCAAAGAAGTATTATAAGTGTTTCTGGAAAATAACAAGTATTATTTTGTTATAGAGTTGAAAACAATTTAAAGTGAAAAAATGAGAAATTGCTTATAATTTCGAAAGTTGTCAGCAAAACACAGTTGTCAAAACTGCCTGTATGTCAAACAACAAATCTGCAGCAGACGACTGAAATTATTTTTGCAAAAATATAGAAAATCTCTTAAAATTATTGTTTTGTTATTTGAAAAGAGTTGTGACAACATTGTGATAAAAGAAGAAGATGCGCATAAAAGGCAATTTGTCATTTTGTCCTCATGTTTTCAAATGTTGTCTACTAAGGATGATTCAGAATGCATCTTCAGCCCCTTCCGACATGAAACAAAATTACTGCACATTAATTATCAATAATATATAGAAAATTTCTATAAATTTAAGTATGAATATTTAATAAATTTGAAAACATTGTGGTAAAAGATGAAATTCCTCATGATGAGCAATGATAAGCAATTGTTCCTTTTGCCACAATGTTTTCAAAAGTCTTCTGCTATAGATGCATCAAAATGCATCTGCAAGTGGGAAAGTGTTTAACCTGGCCATTACTTCACCCAGACGACTCTTGACGCCTGCTGTTGTAGACTACGTTTAAATACTTTGCAATGAAAGGTGAAATTGCTCAAAACAAGCAATTTCACCTTCTATTGAAATATTGTCAACAGTAAATCTTTATCAATATAATTCTTTCAATTTTCTAGCTTTCTAGATTGTTAAAATTGTTCGTCTTAAAGCAGACAACCTTTTTAAAAGCCGTGAGAAGTAATGGGTTAACTTCAACAGGTTTAATTTTGAAAAAGCTACAGGTTTTCAAGAATAGATTATTAGGACAGGTGTCGAGCGTCCCACCTAATTATCACTCTTTAACTAAACAACAATATTTATTCTGTAATGATTACCTCCCTTATAACACTAAAGTGCTGTTCAACCACAAAAAGCTTTCATCTTTTGTGATACAGTATTAACACATCCTTACTATGTATAACCTGTAGCCACATGCACACACAGTTTTACGCATCTGCAGCAGACAACTTTTGAAAACGTTGTAGAATAAGGAGGAATTGCCTATTATGAGCAATTTTCTGCATTTGCCACAATGTTTTAAACTCAATTGGAAATTTATTCTATCATATAAAGATACTTTTTATAGTTTTCCATGTTGTCTGCTGCAGTCTTGGTGACAATGGGAGAAAAGGTAGCCGAGTTAGCTTGTCCATTTCTTGAATTTTCTTTGTATAATCATACCTTTCCCTCATAAAGACCTCTTCTGACGCCTCTGCAGCAGATGGCTTTTTGAAATCATGGTAACAAAAGAAGAAATTGCTTAAACAAGCAAATTCTCCTTTTGTCACCATGTTTTCAACTCTATCCAATTATTGTATTAATTCATTAAAAAGGAGTTCCAATTTGTTTCGGATATGATTTCAACATCTTCTGCTGCAGATTTGCTGTATGTGGGAAAGGGAAAACCCGATTTGTGAGGGAAATATTCCGAAATGAAAAGAGATCTATCAGTGGTCGTTAAAAACAAACAATCTCCTTTTCTTAAAATGTTTTCCAATTAAACCTCAATAAATGAGCAGCTCATGCTCAAGGAAAAAACAACCATAAGGCATTTGTGACCATTGTAGATCCAGATCATTCAGCAAAGCCATGTAGTCTGAGCTGACTTTAGTTAGTCACAGAAGGTTTCAGGAATCAGCTGTGGACGAGTGGCTAGAGTCAGGGATTTGAAACCGGGTGTCCCAGGTTCAATCCCCAGTTGCTGCACGACGGTCATGGTGGAGTGCCCTTTAGCAAGGCACATTTTCTAGCCTAGTACTGGTTTGTTTACCCAGGGATCATGAATGAGTAAACTGTTGCCGTGATATAACTGAAATAATATTGAAAATTGAAACAATTATACTTAATGAGATAAAGTAGAAAACATTGTGAGAAAAGGAGAGTTGTGTATTAAATATGCAATTTCTTCCTCTCACTTAACCCTTTCCCACATACATCAAATTTGTAGCAGATGAATAAATATGGAAAATATCTATAATTGTAGGTCACAAATACTAAAGTCCTCTGCTGCAGATGTGTCAAAATGTGTCCGTAGGTGGGAAAGGGTTAAGGTTTTCACTAATTCGTCTGCTGCGGAGTTACCAAAAGTGATCTTTAAGACAGGGTGAGAGTTAAATGTCCTTTCATTTTATATACTTTTTCTATTCTTCCATTATTGAATGCTAGGAAAAAAGTTAGAATGAAGCTTTAATTCTGTCTGGATATGACAATGCAGTCAGACTTTCTCCACTTACAAGATATTTATATACTTTAACCCTTTCCTTTATATAGATACAACAATTCTGTAGCAGACGACTTTGAACAGTTTTTGTCAAAACCTGGAAAGTCTCTATAATTGAATGGATACTATGACTAAAAGTGGAAAACAATGTGACAAAAGGAGAAATTGCATGTTTTGTGCAATTTCTTCTTTTGTCACTATGTTTTCAAAAAGCACTCTGCTGCAGTGGCGTCAGAAAGCGTCTACATGAGGGAAAGGGATATTGCAAATCATCTTCTTGGAAAACATTTGAAGAATTCATTGTATAGATTGGATGTGTGCTTTTTATACAGAATTGAAAACTCCATGGAAAAAGTAGGAACTGGTCATTTTTAAAAAAAGTTCTGCTTTAATTCCACACAATATTTCAAATATTGTCTTAAGACAGCGAGATCTTGAAGCATAAAAAGATTCTGTATCACTGAATGTGTTATTAAACAAAATGCTCCCTTTCATAAAATGTTTTGCTGCAGGTCCTAAATGATGCAAGTTAATGACTGTAATATGGAAAAAAAGTCTGTTGAAAATCTTGCCTTCAGGGAATTACAGCTAACAAGTGACAAAAAAAATCCACTTTTCTAAAAGACATAATTACGGCTTATTCAAGGCAAAATCAATGAATCTTCTCCAGTGATAATCAAGGTAGCAGTACATTCATTGGTTATGATAAACAGTGACAATTTTACCTTTACCAACCCTTTTCTTCCATGACTCCTGCTCAAACCCTAAATTGTAGGTAGTCTTTCAGATTTTCTCATTTAACCCTTTCCCTCATACAACAAATCTGCAGCAGACTACTTTGAACATATTTTGTCGAAAAAAGAAAATCTCTATAATTGAATGGATAACCTGGGAATGACTAAAAGTGGAAAACATTGTGTGCAATTTCTTCTTTTGTCACTATGTTTTCAAAAAGCTGTCTGTGTGAGAGGCGCCTGTATGAGGGAAAGGCTTAAGAAACCATAACAGTAGGACATTATGATGAACTCTTTTCCCACTTACATCAAACCTGCAGGTAACTCTCCTGCTTCGATGAAATCTTCATCCCTTCCTACTTACATCAAACCTACTGCAGACAACTTGGGAAACATCTGGACAAAAATATTGAAAAACTTTAAAAACGAATGTAGAATTAGCGAAAATATGGTAGCAAAAGTATGAATTTGCTTATTTATTCTTTTATCGCAATGTTTACAAAAGTTATCTGCATATTTGTCAACATTTGTCTGAATGTGTGAAATGCTAGAAAAGAACCTGGAAGTCATAAATTTCACCTATTTCAGCAATGTTCTCAAAAGTCATCTGTTGTAGATATCAGGAAAAAACAATTTAGCATGAAGGAAAAGTTTAAATGTGTTGGGCATGCTCAATTACCAATGATTCAATATTTCATGTTGGCTATTTCTAATATCTTTAGCTAGAAGAATGGGGGACTTGCGTTTAATTAACGCCACACCAAACATGATATTGATTACAGGTAGCTATCACTTTCACTCATTTTTTCCCCCAGAATTATTTTTTTCAAACTCAGTGGATCATGAAATGATTATTCTCTTTCAATGAGTTTGCATGTTGGTTAGGGGACATTTTAACCCTTTCCCACATGTTAACGCTTTCTGACAGCAGACGACTTTTGAAAATATTGTGGAAAAAGGAAAGATGTTGAAATATTTTAGCAACAGGAGAAATTGATCATTTTGAGGAATTTCTCCTGTTGCCAAAAGATTTAAACATCTCTCTGTAATGATACCTTCATTTATAGAGATTTGTTAAGTTTTTACGTAGATGTTTTAAAAGTCGTCGGCTGCATGTGGAAAAAGGTTAATTCCATGTGCAGTGATAATACACGGGGCTTTGATTAATAATATTTAAAGGATACTATCTTTGTCTTCCTTTCTCACAATGCTCTCTCAAGGATTTCTTTCATAATCAACATAAAAACTATCCCTGTAATGTTTATTCTTTTACGTCATATACCACTTCCGTTCACAGATGAGATGCGCGCATGTGCTTAGTCTAAGCCAGTAATACTCAGTGCGCTTCTGATTTTCAAGAGCCGAGTAGCTCAGTCGGTATCATCGCCGGCTGTCAATTCAGGGGTTGTAAGTTCAACCAAATCTTCGTTTATTATGCGATTATCATTTACAATTTTCACAATGTGAAACTTTTGTATTTCTTTTCACACTTAAAGTTACCGTTATTTTGACAAAGACATTATTCATAATTTAACATGGTAACTGTTCATAGACTGATTGCATTAATTTACTGGTAAGGTAATGGTATGTATCTAAATCAGACAATATATTTATGAAAACATATTGTCCAATGAAGATTTTTCTCAAAATGAGCAATTTTCCCATTAGCCACAATGTTTTCAACTCCATTCAATAATTGTAGGAATATTTTGAAAAGCTGTCTGATACGGATGCATCAAAATGAAAGATTGTAAGGGTTCACCATTCCCCACATGCAGGCATATTTTATCATGTTTGCATCAGTCTAACAATTAACTATTAAAAACATTGTTGGAAAAGGAGAAATTGCTTATAATGCACAATTTCTTGTGTAGCAAAAATGCTTTCAACTCTGTTAATCCTTTTCCACATAAAACAAATCTGCATTAGACAACTTAAGACACATCTAGACAAAACCCAAGAAAATCTCTATAAATGAAAGGTTTTATAATGCAAAAAGTTCAAATCATTGTTGCAAATGGAGAAATTGCTTGTTTTGAGCAATTTCTTCTTTTGCCACAATCTTTTCACAAGTTGTCTGCTGCAGAGGTATCAAAAAGAGTCTATATGAGGGAAAAGGTTAATTTAATCATTTAATATGATTTCTTATATATTCCTATATTTTTCAAAGTCATCTGCTGCAGATTTTTTTCTTGGTTGGTAAGGGTTTAATTAATCTGAAGCACAGTGATAATGAGTCACACCTAAGGGATGCAGAAGGTTACATAATATTTAATTCTATAACAGGTATCATTATTTAATCCTTTCCAAAAAATGAATACACTATGTTGCCCTTGCAACAGCAACAGTCAACTTTTTAAAACATTGTGATAAAGGGAAAAATTGCATTAATTTCTCCGTTTAGCACAATGTATTCAACTTTTAATTAATCATTATACATTCATTTACAAAGATCTTTCACATTTTTGTGCAGATGTTTTTAAAGTCGTCTGCTGCAGATTTGTTGTATGTTGGAAAGGGTTAATCCTCTCATTAATAGTGTTCTGACAACTTGTAAATCCTTTTCCATACAAGGATCAAATTTGCAGCAGATAACGTTTGAAATTATCTAGGCGAAAATATTGAAAACCTAAATAAATGAAAGTTTATTGATTAGACATTTTTGCAGATGGAGAAATTGCTCATCATGAGCAAATTGTACATTTGCCACATTGTTTTCAAAAGTCGTCTGCTGCAAAGGCAAATTGTACATTTGCCACATTGTTTTCAAAAGTCGTCTGCTGCAAAGGCATCAAAAAGCGTCTGTACGAGTGAAAGGGTTATATAAGCACTCTATTACTTTATAGAATAATATCAGAAATGGGAAACAATTATTATTTTCTATCACAAATTGTTCATGCTATTGTGACCACCTTGGTGGTGTATGTATTGGTAGTGTGCCTGCTTCAGGTGTGAGATGTCGCAGGTTCAATCCCCGGCCGGGTCATACCAAAATGGATTTCCCTGCACAGTATTGTGGGGTTAGCATTAAGACTGACTGGCTGGTGTTCGTGTAAAGCGACCAGTTGTACTGTTGAGTAAAACACCATTTAAAAGCTATGGTAAAATTGAATCGACTACATCATTTGTCAGTGACGGTGACAGACACTACACATAAAAATAAGAAGACTGATTGATTGATTGATTGATACAGGTTTAACACCTTTTTTCAACAATTTTTAGCTCTAATGGCCAAAGGTCAGAAGTTTTATGCCATGGCGTAGTGTCCGTCGAGCGTGTGTGCATCCGTATACAATTGCTTGTTAACACGCTAAAGTCTTGTTACTCAATCAAACTTAGATATTAGTAGTTAGATATACATGAGAGCTCGGTTCCTTTTGAAAACCAGCCAGATCCGCCTTTGCAAGACTGAATTATGGCCCTTGAAATTGTCAAAATTGCTATATAATAGAGCTTGTAAACACAATGGAGGCTCGATTTACTATCTGACCTTCACCAAACTTAGATAGTAGTTTAAAATTGATGAGATGGTACCTATCACAAACCAGTTAGAAATTGTTATAATACAGCTTGTAAACACAATAGAGCCTCTATTTACTATCCGTTCTTCACCAAACTTAGATGGTAGTTTTAAAAATATTCATGACTGCTTGTTTCTTTTCGAAAACCAGCTAGATCCATGCCAGTAGAGCCTAGGCCCACATGGGCCTCTTGTTTCAGTAAAATCATGCCAGTTAGTTCACCTATTCATATGTTTCCTAGCTTTTTCACACCACAAATCAACACAGCATACTTTCCAAGCAACTTGCTGCTTTTAATAATAGACTGTGGTTAAAGACAAATGAGGCTTGTCAAAGTGACTTTTGAAAAGAATGTTGGCCCAGCTGGATAAAGAACTATTGTGGGTTGGTGTACATGGCAAAACTTGATTATACGAACATTGACAGAGGTACCATATCTATCTACCTATACTTGAGTGCAATGGACCTAATGTTTGAAGTCAATTGTTATTCACAATAATGTTGTAAGAATTGAATAATATCTCGAAGGACCAAAATATCCACTGTCTTCTAGAATCCTTGTCTGCTCAGATTTTGTTCGATTAATTTTGGGACTTCTTTCCCCAGAAATATGATGTTTTTTTAATTAATTTTTTTAAACTGCACTAATTTGCTTGACGGCAAAAATATCGACTTCATTCGTGTTTATTGTCTATCGGTTTTTTTTTTTTTAATATTAATTTAAAATGATAAACTGATTACTTAAATGTAATTTCCAAGTAATTATTCGGATAATCATTCACAAGGGGACAACCATTAATGACAATAAAGTACGGACTCGGCTTTTCACCTTGACTCAGTGCAGAACTTCATGAGGAAAATGATATTACTAAAACCAACCTTAGAGTGTTTTGTATCGATCAGCAGTAGACAACTTTTGAATAAATTGTGACAAAATGAGAACTTTCTCACAATTAATGAACAATTTCTTCTTTTGCCACAATGTTTTCAATTCTATTCTATTGTGCATTTAATTATAGAGACTTTTGATATTGTATAGTTCAATGTCAGATACTTCTTCAATGATCTTAAACTTAGACCTTTAAGTGAATAGTTCTGATACAGATTGGGAACTTGCAGTGGCACAATGTGATCAGCTGGATCTATGCTGGTTGCAGTTACCCTTTAACCCTTTCCAACAAACAACAAACCTGCAGCAGACAACTTTGAAAACACATGGACAGAAAACATTAAAATCTCAATAAAAGAAGGTGTAGTTACTGAAAAAAGTTCAAAAGATTGTATAAGGAGAAATTGCTTGTTTTGAGCAATGTTTTCAAAACTCGTCTGCTGCAGGGGTGTCAAATGGTGTCTATAAGAGGGAAAGGGTAAATGGTTAGAGTTCCTGTCAAAGGTCCATATGAAGGGGTGTATTTCTTGTTCTTTAATCCTTATTTGACATCAAAACCCTATGTTGTGTGTACTCAAAAAAGCTGTCTTATAAAGATGATTCTGTTGGTACCTGTACCGTATACAGCATAGGGTTTTATTGAGTTTATATTTAATATGAGATATTTTTGGCTAAAGACATAGTTAGTTATATACAGACTGTCAATCAAGGGGTTGTGAGTTCGAATCCCAGTTCATCTAAAGTTATTTACGATGTTTGGCGAAAGTCACTGTGATAAGCGACTCATTCATTTTTCACCAATGGGTAAAATAACTGTCAATGCAGAAAAGCAGCCAGTTGCTTGGAAAGTATCTTGTGGGGAGTACTTGTCTGAGACTGCTAGGAAATTTATGAACAGGTGAACTGGGCGCCGTGATATGACTGATTTTTTATCGAAAACGGCATTAAGCATCAATCAATTGATAAATAAAACTCACAGTGATACGGCTAATATCAAATAAATTCTGGAACTGCATATTGGAGATATTATTATGAAGGTTAGCCACAACTGGTGCAACTGCCTGTGAAAAAACAAACTCATTGGAAAGGTTCCCTAAATGTTGGGTGATAAATTGGCAATCAATAAACTGTCTGGAGCAATATTTGTACAGGGAATTCTGACTTAAACGGACATTTTTAATATACAACGTAAACTCCTTGATGTGGAAACACTTCTGGGTAACAAATATTTATTTAATCCTTTCCCTCATGGAGACACATTTTGAAGCATCTGCAGCTGATGACTTTTGAACACATTGCGGAGAAAGAAGAGACCGCTCATGATGAGCAATTTTTCCTTTTGCTCCACAATGAATTCTTCAACCTTAATCAATAATGACACTTTCTTTTGTTCTAAAACATATTTGCCTAGAAGTTTGCGAAGTTGTCTGATGCCGATTTGTAACAAGTGAGAAAGGGATCCTTTACCTCATTATCCTGTGTTTCCTTAGATCATGTCTTAATTTCTAGTCCAATGAGATCCCTCATAGGACAATTCTGCAGCAGTCACGACTTTGAACATATTTTGTCAAAAATTGAAAAATCTCCATTATACTAAATGGATAACCTATGACTAAAAGTGGAAAGCATTGTGGCAAAAGCAGAAATTGATCGTTTTGAGCAATTTCTTTATTTGTCACTATGTTTTCAAAAAGCCGTCTGCTGCAGAGGCGTCAGAAAGCATCTATATGACAGAAAGGAATAATATAACATTGAAATGGAAATTCCATTTCATGTAGAAGTTTACATTTTTTCTCTAGATTTGATAAGGTCTCCAAAGCATTGACCGTCACGCGACAGGGGAAGTTGAACACCTTCTAAATAGGTTAGAAAGAACTAATATGGAAATGTTTTACGGACTTGGTGACAATATTTAAATAAATATTTGAGAATTGAGAATAAAAAATACTTTTATTACTTTGATCATGATTCTTTCATTGGTACTTCGGTTGTTCAGAGGTCCAGATAAGGAGGAGTATACAGCTCTTTCACCCACAATATCTCTCATATAATCCAACCAAATCCTATGTAGTGTGGGTACTCAAAAGAATCATCTTCCGAGATTCTTCCGAGTACCCACAGCATAGGGTTAGTGGGTAAAATAAGACTTTTAGAATGTACAAAACTGCCCTTATATTTTAGAGCTATGCTCTTTATTACATTTACATATTGCTGGGTTTTAAGTTGCAGAATTGCTTTTTACTCATTTTTGACACACTTAATTCTTCACAATCTTTGACAATTGAAAATCATCTAAATAAATGAGAACTTATACTGGGAAGAGGGGGATAATTATTCTCATTATAAGTAATTTCTCCTTTTTCTACACTGTTTTTGAATCTATCTAGTTTATGTCAGAGTTTCACCATAAGTTGATTCTATACGAAAAAGTGTTGATCTACAAAATATTCTATGGTCTTTCCTTTTCAATATACTTGGTCTGTCAATAGTTTAGGCGTCAAAGTAGAAAAATTGCTGTAGACAAAACAAACAAGAAACACAAATTGAAATACAGCCTTCAGTTTTCTGTCGTTGGAAGCTGTAATCAAACTGTGAGAACTTTTAACCCTTCCCACCTGCAGATGCATTTTGATGCAATAGTGCAAACATTGTGACCAAAGGCGAAATTGCTCATGATGAGCAATTTCTCCTTTGGCCACAATGCTTTCAACTTTATTTAACAATTTAGCTATCTTTTATGGAAATTTTTCACTTTTTTGTCACTATGTTTTCAAAGTCGTCTGCTGCAGAATTGATGTATGTGGGAAAGGGTTGAATTGTGATACAATATTGGCTATTTTAATTTAAATTAACATAGAAATTGTAACCAACATTTTTATTAATATCTTCCCAATTGACTTATTGTGTGGCATCTGCAGATGGTCGACACTTTTTGAAAACAAGTTGTTGTCCTTTTGCTACAAAGTTTTTAACTTTTTTCCAGTAATTTAGAATACTAAGTCTTGCAATTTTAGAAATTTTCAATATTTTGGCCTTGATATATTCAAATTCATCTGCTGTGCTGTGTTGCATATGGGAAAGACAGAGATCTAGATAAGGAGCATTTTGTTTGTTCTAAAATCCTTATTTTATCCGCTAACCATATGTTGTGGGTACTCAAAAGAATCGTCTCAAATAGACGATTCTTTTGAGTACCCACACCAAAGGGATTTGGTTAGATAATAAGAGAGATCACATTGTGGGAAAAAGAGCTGTAAACCCCTTTGAAGCCATGTCTGGAACATTTCCTCAGCAACAGGCACAGAACGGGCTGAGGTCTCTGGTACCAAAGGTTCTGGGTTTGAATCTGGTAATGAGAAGATCCTGCATTTCAGATTTTCCTCCACAAACACCAGGAAGCATTTATAAAATATAGTGTGATTGATAAAAGCTGACAGCTTCTTTTGCAATCAATATAAAATGAATAAGTTTTAACTAACAGGCACATGATTTGCAGGAAATTGGTTCAAATTAATATTTACTGCTGTGTTGCTAAAGTGTTAATATAAATATTTGTCGTATTTTTTATAGGCTAAAATATTGCTATACAAGGAAGTTTTATTGATTTATTTTAATTGCGCTTTCCTAGCTACAAGCATATTTTAAGCATCTGCAGCAGACAAATTTTGACAGCAATTTGACAATTAAAGGAGGAATTTTCAACACTAATCATATACTATTATTTAATTTTATAAAGAGACTCACAGTCCCTGTTTGTAGGTACATATAGTTCAAAGTTGTTTATCTCAGATTTGTTGTTTGCAGGAAAGGGCTATATTTACGCCAGAAATATTTGTCTATGATGATTATTTGACTCCTTTGAGACTGGACTAGTTTCAAACTTCATTAGATTCTAGATATGATTTCCACTTTCATTGTATTTTATCAGAGCAAATAATCCTCTTAATGTCCCAATTGCTCAATGCTATAATCCCTATGTTTTATCTCTGTATAAGGAAGAATTCTCTATTGAAGTCTCTCTCTCCACACAACTCTGTTATTTTAGAGGACGTTTTCATTGATCAGGCTCCTAAGGAAGCTTGACTGCAGGTGATTAGATCGGCAACTGATCTGAGTCAGTTTGGTGATTGGAAAAGTTGGAACAAAACCTCTACAAGTGTCAGACATAAATGTGCTGGAAATTGCAGTTTTATTGTTGCAACATATTATTAGGTATGTTGCTTTTTATTATGACAAAATAGGTCGGTTAATTTGTTCTAATCATTACACAGGGGAACGGTTGCTTTAGAAATGTTGGATAATGGGACACACAGAAGTGATTATTATCACTATTATGTCACATCATCATTTCATTATTCATTAACCCTTCCTTTTCTTTAACACAATTGTTTATCCTCTTACACAGTTGTTTTCACTGCAGTGTAAGACAAACAATCTGTGTATCTTTCTGTTTAATGATACATGTATTTTCCTTGAAAATGGTAACTTCTGTTGTCCTATTGGGCAGGCAACTTTCGAAAGCATTGAGAGGAATAGAGATTTTGTTCATGATGATTATAAGAAGCTGCCAATTGATTGTTAAATTTTCAGTGATTTACAATCAACACTGGTTGTTAAATGGTCAGTGATTAAACAACACTGGTTGATGCTGATTGTTTAATGTTCATCAAGTGATCAGCACTAAGTCTTGTTGATGCTGATTGTTAAATGGTCAGTGATTAATCGATGCTGGTTGATGCTGATTGTCAAATGGTCAGTGATTAAACAACACTGGTTGATGCTGATTGTTGAATGGTCAGCAAGTGATCAATACTGGTTAATGTTGATTGTTAAATGTTAATGAAGTGATGATGTAATTATGTTCAAGATAGTTATCTCCCTTGTAACTTTATTATAATTATTCAAAGTTACTTTTAGGGGATCCTATCCATGTTTGTTTGTTTGTTTGTTTGGAGTTTAACGCCGTTTTAACAGCTTTGGTCATATCACGGCAGTCAGTGCACCTACCCATGTTTTCCTGGCTTACCCACACCAGTACTTACACAACATTCTTTCGAAGCCACTGACTACTTCTCACATAAATCAGAGGTGAGAGGCTATGGAAAAATCGCCCGAAAGAATGTCGCCGCAACCGGGTATCGAACCCGTGACCACCAGATCACAAGTCAGATACGCTACCTATTGAGCTACCCGGCCGGGCACGGATCCTATCCATGAGATGTTTGTTATATATATATACTTAATTTATGATGACAATTTCAAACAATATTTTATAAAACTTTCTTGGGAGTTATTAGTGTTGATAAATTAAATCTGTCTTCTTTAACATAATATATCTTAAATAAAAACTGTGAACAAGCTTAACCCTTTCCCACATATAATTTTTTGGAGCGGACAATTTTGAAAACATCTCAATAATGAAATGGAAAATCTCCCTATTTAAAGACATACTTATTGAAAAGAGGTGAAAACATTGTGTCAAAGGAGAATCTACTTGTTTTGAGCAATTTCTTCTTTTGTCACAAAGTTTTAAAAGTCGTCTGCTGAAGAGGCGTCAGAAATGGTCTGTATGAGTGACAGGGTTAATATATTGTATTTGCACATATTAAAGAGTTTAACTCCTTTCCCTTTGTGTTTTAATTTGTCTCAAGCTAATGCCTTCATTGAAGAGTCCAAAAAAGGCATATAATGTAAAGGGATGTCTATAGCTTATATCTAGACATTATTTCATTAAACTCAAACAAATTGTTGTCAATTTTGAAGGGACAATTTGAAGTCTATTTGTTGTAGAAAATGTAGCCTATTTCCACCCCCCCTGGAGACAACCAGAAACAAACCCGGCCTGATAGACAAGCTATTATCTATTTCCTGATTTCGTAATGGCTTTTTTACTTTCTTTGTAAACATTGAAAGGACAATTTAACACTCATTCTGTCATAAGCTTATCCAGCTTGGCCAACATTCTTTCTGACATTTGATAAAAGTCAATGCGACATAAGCGTCATTCAATGGGCAAACAGTGTATGTGGAAAAGCAGCCAGTTGCTTGGGAAGTTTGTTGTGTTGTAAAAATGGCATAAAACCCCAATCAATCAGTCACAAGCTTAATTAACCATTTCCCACACACAACTTATCTTCATCTGATGAAACATCTTTTCCAGAATTATTGAGTACAGTTGAAAACATTGTGAACATCACTCTTTCCCACAGCAGGCGACTTTTAACACATCTGCATTTTTGAGTGCAGAATAATCAGAATAATGCACCTTGACCAACACAATGCTTGCACATAAAATTGTAAACAAAATTGGGAATGAAATAACATTGGAAACACTTGGATATAATATTCATCCTGGTGTCAGACTGGGTGCATGTGTGAAACATTAAATGTCCTAACTTTAAAGGTCAAGGCCGCAGAAGACAATTGAAACTCGAGGGATGTCTGCAGACCACACAAAAACTAATGAATTTAAAGCAAATGTAACAAATATGTGTTTATTTGTTCAAAAAGTTCAAAGCAGTTAACCCTGTCCCACACATGGACGTCTTTTGACTCGCCTGCAGCAGATGACTTTTGGAAAAATCACAAGTTATGAGCCAGTTCTTCTTTTGCCACTCAACACATATATATTCAGTTGTATTCAATACATGTAAGAACACATTTATGTACCATATTCTTACCTTGGATGTTTTTTAAAGTCGTCTGCTGCAGATGTGTTGCATGTGGGAAAGGGTAAAGGTTACATGTTCAGAACAGAAGCAGACTAATTGATTGACGATCAAAGTGGCAGAAAGAACACCATAACAGCTACTAATCAATCACTATGTGGCTTAATTAACCCAATACCTGCTAGACTATTTGGACTATTCCAAATTGAAAAAAGAAAACCCTTTTCCAACATGTTGATGCATCTGCAGCAGACGTCTTCTAATCATGTTTTGTCAAAAGAAGAAATTGATTATCCTTTTGTCACATTGTTTTCAACTGTTTTTCAATACTTCATTTCTGGGAATTTTTAATAGCTAATGGCTTAGATTATTACAAAGTATTCTGTGGCTTCATATGGGAAGGGCTTATGAGAGCATAATATAAAAAACACTTTATTAAAAATACAAAATTTCACATTTTTTAGAATTTATGTAGATTTTTAATGATTTAGTTAAAGTTAATAATTATGATATCATGTTGATTAATATACATCTTATAAACAGCTTGTTGTAAACATGTGTCATCTAAAATGCGTAAGATGGTTTTGGAGGAAATTTCTTATTTGCCACATTATATATATGTTTTCAATTCTATTCACTAATCATTCCTTTTTTTTAGAGGCTCTCCTTCTTTTTTTACTCGATATTTTCAACATTGTTTGTTAAAAATTTGTTGCATGAGAAAGACATCATAAGGCTGATTTCACTTTTTAGCTTGTCTGTTATAATTTCAAAGAAAAAAAAAGTTGGGCTATTGTGATATATATACCCTTAATGGTGTCATCGTCAAACAACTTTAACCTTACCTCATAACTCAAAAACAATTAGACATATTCAAATAAAACTTTTGTACACATGTTTCTAGGAACAAAATACATGTCTATACCAAGTCACATAACTCTGATTTTTATAATTATTCAGTCAATGCCCCCTTTTTTTAAAAGAAAAAAACAAACAAGCTTTGGCATTTACACTGTTAAATCTTTTGTCAGAACTCATATATTTTCAAAAAGTCTCATTTCAAATGCTAACTGCAGGAAGTTATAAAATTAATATAATACCGGTTGTGAAACTTACAACTTAGCCCTTCTCATACCTGTACAGCGTTATTGATCTCTCCACTGAGGCTGTTGTTGTTCATATAAAATACCTATCACCATCTGTCATAGTAGGTGCTGACGAATGACTTCCAATCGGCTTATAAAACACCGCAACCTATGGATTTTATTCAGGAAATTGTCTCCCTGAATGACCGTAATACCTTAAGAGGTCGCAGTGTGGGGGTCTTTTAATAACTTCTGGTTCAAGTGTGTTGATTCATTAGGATATATTGTTTGGTTTACAGCAGAATGCGTTAGGTCTGTATGAGACTCTGTTGTCAGGTATAGGTATAAGTACTGCATCACCCCTTACCTGATGTCATTTGTTATCAAAAGAGTATAGTTACTTGATTGATTGATATGGATTAACCCTTTCCCTCATGCAACAATTCTGCAGCAGACGACTTTGAACAGTTTTTGTCAAAAAGATATAAAATTTCTATAATTGAATGGATGTAACCTATGACTAAAAGTGGAAAACATCGTGGCAAAAGGAGAAATTGCACATTTTGTGCAATTTCTTCTTTTAATTGTCATTATAATGTTTTTAAAAAGCTGACTGCTGCAGAGGCGTCCATATCAGGGAAAGTGTTAAAGTAATTTTCACTAAATTTTCACTAAATTTTCAGTCATATCACAGTTTCCAGTTTATATATACCCATGTGTTTCCTGGCTTACCCACACCAATACTTCACACAACAATTTTTCCAAGCAACTGGCTGCTTTTCTATATATTTGGATTTTAACCCATTGGTTAAAGACAAACAACATGACACATGGACGACAATTTTTCCAAGCATTACTAGCTGCTTTTCTATATTAGGATTTTAACCCATTGGTGAAAGACAAACAACATGACACATTGAGTTTTGTTAAACGTTCGAAAGAATGTTGATCAAGCTAGACTCACAACCCCTGGATTGACAGCCTGTCAGAATTAGCTACAGACTAAGCTTCTGATGCTCAAAACAATCGAGAAACGATTAGTAAAATCTTAAAAATGTATTTGAAATTGACTGCTGTCAGAGTTGTCATAAATGTCTTCTTATTTTTTCAAACCTTGTCAATTATATTTTTTGTCAAGTTTTGATATGCCCATAACTGTTCCATGATTGTGTAGTTATACCTGTTCCATGATGATGTAGTTATAGCTGTTCCATGACGATGTAGTTATAACTGCCATGATGATGTAGTTATAGCTGTTCCATGACGATGTAGTTATGACTGATCCATAATGATGTAGTTATAACTGTTACATGATGATGTAGTTATAGCTGTTCCATGATGATGTAGTTATAGCTGTTCCATAATGATGTAGTTATGACTGATCCATAATGATGTAGTTATAACTGTGCCATGATGATGTAGTTATAGCTGTTACATGATGATGTAGTTTTAACTGTTCCATGATGATGTTGTTATTACTGGTCCATGATGATGTAGTTAACTGTTCCATTTTTGACTGATCCATAATGATGTAGTTATAACTGATCCATGATGATGTAGTTATAACTGATCCATGATGATGTAGTTATAGCTGTTCCATGACGATGTAGTTATGACTGATCCATAATGATGTAGTTATAACTGTGCCATGATGATGTA
>JAUELF010021037.1:0-17710 GCA_031471495.1 Clinocardium nuttallii
TCAAAGGTCGTGGTACATTTCAGAAGTAAGAGCAAGTGATGGGGACTATTTTCAGAGCGTAGCAGAAATCCAGAATTCCTGATAAGAGGCAGGCTCAGAATGTGGTAACTTAATTTGCTTGCACAATGCAAGCAAATAAAAATGGTGTTGTACTATAAGGCCAACGAAAACGTGCTTTGATAACTAGATCTTTTAACATATTGAACAAGAAAAAGTTGATGCAACGAATCAGTGTCGCCGGAAATCCTTACTACAGTTATGTATAACACTTACATTATAGATGTTGAAAAAAACCCGGTTATTAACTGCGGGGCATATTGGAACATCAGGCGTGGGATTAGGTGAAACTTTCATTGTTTATGACCAATCTCCATTCTAAGGTAGATTGACCATACACATAGCCAACTAATTATATATCATAAACAGTTATTGAAATGAGTAATCTTGCGAATCATTAGTCTTAGTATGTATACAGTGCTTTCGTTAATTTTAAGGCATAATTATAAGATTTGTGAATTCCACATACACTTTTCAAGATGTTTATCAGAATATTTGAATTTCATTATTTGTCAATAAAACCACAAAACAGGTAATTTAGGATGTGCATACAATAGCACATAATTTAACGTTTCCCCTGTTAAAGTCAACATTTGACACCTTTGAAGAAATCTTCTTTTAAAACAATAAGAAAAGGGTTAAATTGCTGAAGTCATGAGTTTTCTATTTTTCTCAAAATGATATTAACTTGGCATCCTAATTATATCATTATTTGACAAATATTTAAATGTGGTCCAATATATTTCCGAAGAAGAACATCCTCGAAATATAATATCAGTTAAACATTTAAATTTATAATTTTGTTGTATAATTTTACACTGCAATTCGAACATAAACTGAACCCTTCTTGTTAATTTATTGTAATTAGTTTCTTCCTTTTTTTATAATGAAAATTACAAACTACTCATGTTTTAAAATTATATTATAAAGAGCGCCTTTGTGTCGATGATGTTTAACAATATGCAGAACGCAAGCAAAATGCCTGTAGGTAATATAATGCCACATTTACAAGTGTCAAGGACGAAATTATTGTGTGCGAAAGATCCGTAGAGTTCTTCTTCTTCTTCGCAGAGTTGTCGTTTATTGGTAGAGAGTGTTCATAAAACTCATATTTCTATTAATGGAAAACAGCTTTATCTCATTTTGTTCTGTTCTTCATTTGCTTCAAACAAAATAAATACATTAACTCACCTATAATTAACTATTTAGGGCGTGTACAATTACATATTTTGACGTTTTCCCACGTGAGTCAATTTCTTTCGTTCGTAATCGCTAGTCACGTGATCAACATATTTAGCTTAGAAACAGTTCATATTTAAGATATACATGGATACACAGTATTAAATGAATTCTTCACAAATCAAGACATCTCTTGAGTATAAAAATAACATTCAGTAAGTTAAAATTGCTATTTCACGGTAAATTCGACGTGAGTTTTATCTTGATATTGACACATAACAGTCTGCAGCAAGTCTAATGGGGACTCTTGTGTCTTCGTAAATAACACAAAAAACATAAATGCGAGTCAAAATAAAGAAACTGCAAATACCTAAAACATCGGATTATTTATTTCATGTTCTGCCCGGCGACTAAAAATATTACTTCAATCAGCGAGTTAGAGCGCGAAATATTAAACACAGTTTAAGTGCTATAGTCTTTGTTGACATTATAGAATACTGTTGAAAAAGGTCATTATAAAACATCGTGTTTATGTGCTCTGCCTTATTCAGGTGAGCTTTCGTGACGAAGACAACAACGGGCAGATGCTTGTAGACCTTGTAACAGTATCTGGAAGAAAACGGTGTTCTGATATCAATCTATCTATCCCAGGTAAACGCAACATAATTCCTTCTCTTTTCATCCAGACTAGGGCATTGTTTTCTCTTACTATTATCCGGTTATTTCTGACCAACTATTTATGTCCCGAGCGGCGTATCTTCCATTGCTTTGTCTACAACTGAATTAATTCCGTGCTCTTTTAATGGTCCAAATCTAAATCTCATGTTATATTCCTCGCCCCCCCCCCCCCGAATACACAAAACATGGCTATCCTGTTGGGCGTTTTCTGATGTTTCTGCGAAGTATACATCCACTCCAGAGTCATCTTCTCTATTTAAAGCATGTACATTATTTCACCTTGTAAATATTGAACTGCGTTTATGATAAAGCTTGTCTTGGAAACACATGCCAGTTTATATTATGATTAAATAATGTAAATAATAAATGTGTATACGTGATTTCGTATAATTTATTCAATGATAATTATGCTAAGAGTGTGAAGACCAATCTAGCCTCAACCTTCGGAGGTCGTTTTTTAAGGCGATCAAATCATCAAATACGTCGCTATACAACTACATGTATGTTACCGACACGGAATATCCTGATCAGACAGCACTGATCCGAAGACTAGTCTGCATCTTTATATTTTGCAAGATCCAGTGATATATCCACGTATCCACAGTCAATTCATTTACCAAATTGATGCAATTAAATATGATGTTAATGAGACATTTTTTTTTTTAGATGTTGATTTGAATACCGGCTACAAACAACTGGGAATAGTTGTTATCGTTCTATGTGCATTTTCACTAATTTCCAGCCTGTTGTCCGTGATATTCGGATTATATGTATTTGTGGTGAGCTTGTTCTTTACCTATCTACTGATATAATAAGAGAACTGCAAGAGTTCTTGTTACATTACGGAATTATTGCCCATTCATTCTTTTTTTCATTTCCCCCCAATTATTTAAATGAACTTAGTTCAAATGATAATGAAGTAGTGCCTTCCTCCTACCTTTGTACTTATAGGTAAACAGGATGAAAGGAAAGCTTTTACAACGACGGTACCTGTGTAAGAATAATCCAGTAATTTACCCAGAACACAAAGTGATATAACAAAAACGTTGCTGAATGCAACATAAAACACTACATAAACAAGTAACGTCTTATATAAGTGTTACCATCGCATTGACTATTTGTCCTTACTAGCTAGTAGGCACATTCGCTCAGATAAACCCTTGCTCACTAGCAGACGCATTTTATAGCATCTGCAGCAGACGAACTTTGGAAACATTGTGGCAAACTAGAAATTGGCAATATTTCTTTTGCCATTATATATTCATTCATCCCTATTGTATAATTATACTTTTTATGAAGATTTTCTATATTTGTTTTCCAAAATGTTTTCCAAGCCGTCTGCAGCAGATTTGTGGTTCGAGTGAAAGGTTTAATCTGTTTTCATTTTGCTTTTTGCTCTGTCACTGAATCGTTTGCAACATTTAAAAAAATCTGGACGTTGGCTGCTTTATATGAATATTCAGATATATCTTGTTTCCCAGTTATTGATAACATGCTACTATGGTTAGTTTGCATGCATCTAAAAAGAAACAATATTTGATTTAAAAAAATTATCAGTTGGGCTTTATTTAATTGCATACGAAATATACGAAGGCCAACAAAAATCTTGGTTGAATCCATTGATAAACAGTGTACGACGTCAGATGAAAATCGATCGTATTAAAATAGCTGCAAAACCCTCACTCCTCCGTCCGGATAGTTTCAGAAGATATAACTTTCGATTGAAAAATGGATTAGCTTCAATGTTCCTTTAACCATTTTTCACATACACAAAATAAACAGACAGCTACTTAGAAAATATAGGGGATATCCTGTAACTAAAAGTATAATTATTCAATAAAGTTAAAGACATCCTGTCAATTGGAGAAAGTGCTCGTAATGCAGCAGTCCTCTGCTGCAAATGAATTAAAACGTGTCTGCAAATGAGAAAGGATTATGTTATACGTTTCAGATGACCAGAAGATTCATGAAGATCTATTACGAGAACTTCTACGGAGAAGATAACGGGACCAATCTGTCAGCTAATGAATGGGCCAAATGTTTTACATTTCTAATCTGGGATGTATTCGTTGTGTCATCTGACGTCCTTACCATATTAGGCACAAGCATTTTAGCATTTGCACCGTGGGTATGTGTTTTTTACTTCGATCAAGAGTGCTCTGAGAACATCAACCAATGCGTTGGCGACTAGATTAGTTCGACAAAAAAGCGCGTTAGCGCAGCCATGTCTGGACCTTGCTCGAGTAAATATGTTTATCTTTCATATAAAATGGTCGATTGTATCTACATCTAGTTACTTCTGGTTGGCTTCATGTTAATTGGCCTGTTGAAACTACATATTGTTACATATGTTTAACTTTCATGTAAAATGGTCGATTGTATCTTCTGGTTGGCTTCTTGGTAATTGGTCTGTTGAAACTACATATTGTTATAAATGGTTGACTTCATAAAAATGGTCGTTTGTTAATCATATCACCTCTGGTTTGCTTTATGTAAAATTGTCTGTTGAAACTACATATCGTTTCATCTGGTTAGCTTCATGTAAACGTATCTGTTGAAACTACATATCGTTTCATCTGGTAAGCTTCATGTAAAATGGCCTGTTGGAACTGCATAATGTTACATCTGGTTTGCTTCATGTAAAATGGTGGGTTGTATCTACATCTTGATACATCTCGTGGCTTCATGTAAAAAATGGTCGAGTGTTACTTCAAATTATTACATCTGGTTGGATCCATGTCAAATAGTCTGTTATCTAGTTAGCTTGATGTAAATTGGTCTGTTGAAACTACACGGTGTAACATCTGGCTGGCTTCATGTAAAATGATCTGATGAAACTAAATATTGTTACATCTGGTTAACTCTATGTAAAATGATAGGTTGCATCTACATATTGTTACATCTGGTTAGCTTCACGTTAAATGATCTGTTGTTAATACATATCTGTTCAAGCTACATAGTGTTACATCTGATTGGCTTCATGTAAAATAATCAGCTGTTACTACACATTGTTCCATCTGGTTGGCTCACTGAGACGATTAACCTGTGTATCAACAAAAGAGGATTTGATAGTCTTCTGAGAAATTACGACCGTTTTGCCAGAAGCCATCATCCTTTCAAAAACCCTGAATCAGCATATTTCTCAATAGCATTCAATTAATACCGACATAACATATGGATGTATATGTGCATTCTGTTACATATACTGAGATTTATTACATATATGTATAAATCACATGGTATTTATTTAATCGATATGATATGTATTGGTTAATAATTGCTTTTGTATATTTTGCAATAAGATGTAAAATGTTATGCCAATAAGGAAATTGCACTTGATGAAACTAGAAATCCATGCACTTCCATTACATACCTAAATACTAAATACCTTACATTCCAGATGTTAAATTTACATTTAAATTCACAGTATAAGATTATAATTTAATTTCAGATCAGCGACGACATGTTGTCTCAATTCGATGTAACAGCGATATTACTGAGTATTGGGGGACTTTTTTCGTGGTTATACCTTCTGCAAATATTCAATATTCAACACAACTTCCATGTAAGTTACCTGGTATCATTATTTTAAATAATTACAATTAAATCAGCCAAACGCTGAGCAAGTTCATGTTCATAGAAAACAAGATCTTGTTTATTTATTTAATCATCTTCATTATCTGCTATTTGGTAATTGTTTTCAACAAATTCCATTATTCGTGGACATTTTATATACGTATCCGTATGTCCGTTCGAAGAAGGTTTTTGTAAATAATCCAACATTATACATGATACCTTGTTCTGTATAACTTCAAAGATCACATATAATTTTATCCAGAGCAGCCCACATCAATTATTACATTTCATTCAGTTCCTTGGAAAATGTACTAAATGACTTGTGTTTACTATGCTCCGTGCGGTTGATGGTTATGTGTAATAATGGTTGTAATTTTATTGTATGCTGTTTGATTTCTTTGACATTTGCTACATCACTTCAGTCAATATTTATCTTTCCAAATTTTGTTTTATTTTGGTTTTAAGCAAGTACTATCAAAATGATAAGCAGAGTCCGGCAACTTTAAGACTGACCCTCCTATATGTTAATTATAATAATACGTTTATTATGATTACATTTTTAAAATGTCGACTAGTCATCTTCCTTTGCCGATGTTGTTTTCTTTTCAGATTCTATTCAATATTCTGAGTTCAGCCTTTATCCCAATAATGGCTTATTTAATGTGCATCGCTGTGTTGTTTATTGGATTTTTCCTTTGTGGATATGTAGTTCTTGGACCATACCATGTCAAGGTAATCCGAACACTTCTGCGTTCATTCAGCCTTACTTGTTATAGAACAGTTGTGCCATATGTAGATCAATATCTCTGTACAGTTCGCCATCTAATCCAATTGTCAATCATTATAAATAGGTCACATTGGGTACAGCAAATTTTAAGTATGTATACATATACACGTGCAGTGGACTCGTGAAAGGGAGCCATACACTTATTTGAGTTATCGATATAAGCCGTTTCGCGAGAAAGCCAATATTATGGACTCTGCGTAAAGTATCGACCCGGATCAGCTCAAGCATGTTGAAAATGCTAATGCGGGCAGACAATCTTCTCCTCCTATGGATTTTCTGTTTCAGGAATAATTACTCTATACTTCTTTCTACCTGCGACGGAATATATCGGCCCGGATAAGCCTTCGCTTGCTGTGCATGCTGATCTGGATGGATGCTTTACGCAGAGTCAATAATGTTGGTTTTCTTGCGGGACGGCTCATTTATTTATAAAATGTTTATAATAAATGCAAGAATGCATATTTATTTGTCCAGACAAATAAAAGCTATGTAACACATTCACCTTAGTGTTTAGGTTTAGGAAACAATGAACACCTGAGATATTGCAGCTTTGCGTTCCATAACTATTGCAATATACGGTCGTTTACTTGATAATATACTTTTACTTGATAATATATTTATGTAGTCTGCTGGTGTTAAACACCCTAAGACAATTGGTTTATCGAAATGAAAGAATATTTTCTTGGTCGCTTGGCGTTGATAGACGTTGTTCGAAAAGGAGAAATTCTTTTTTAAAATATCATCTGCTGCCGATACGTCAAATATTATTTGCGCAAAATGGCCGGTCGTATGTGCCATTAATGTTTGATTTCCAAAGTTATTTCATTTGCCACATATATAACGCAGCTGAAAGAGACCGACCTGAACAGGACTTGACCTCGGGACCTCTTGTCCCTTAGGCGAGCACTCTACCACGTCGCTATAAAAACCTTTTTTTATAGTGATTCAGTATAAAAATCCCCTTGGGACAGACCAATGTACTACATACTCCATGTGAAGATTCGTCTTCGAATCATTCAATTAACTAGAACTACTACTCTTCCTCACATTACATCTCTGCGGGTTATTTAGGTAGGGCGCAAATGTAACCCAGCTTAAATCAGACCTGACAAGGGCTCGAACTCGTGTCCCGGAGGCGAATACTCTACCACGTCGCTATAAAAGCAAACAACCGTATTCGGGACTTGGAGACCTGACAAGACGCATATCAGACTTCCACCCAGGGCAGTCCTTCAAGTATCTTGGACCTTTTTGAAGACTTCTATAATTAGAAAGCATCCCTTACATGTATACAGTAATACCATAACTGTCAATGGTATGAGCACCGTAGAAAGTCGGTGTTAACTTGACGTCGCTTATTTGTCCTTCAACCTTTTCAGTTTGCAACAGCTTCACGTACCATTGAAACGTTGTTTTCAATCATTAATGGAGATGAGATCTTTGCTACGCTCGCCAATGTGGAACATACAAAGAGTGGAACTGACACACTATGGTGGTTTTCCCGTGTGTACTTCTGTTCGTACGTGACAATCTTTACCGTATTCGTTCTCAATATCCTCATTGCCATTTTTGTTGGAGCGCAAGACGCAATCAAGGTAAACAGCTTTCAATTAGTTTCTAAAAACAAAGAATTAACAGCAGACTTTGTTTGGAAATAAAAAACGATACATTCAAATAGAAAAAAGTAAACAATGTGGTAAAAGAAGAATTTACTCAGAAGGAGCAATTTGTCCTTTTGCCACAATATTTTCAAACGTCGTCTGCTGCAGATGCATCAATATACGTGGAAAAGGCCTGAAGCTATCCGGGTTTAAACTATTTAGAACAATACTGAACTCGAACTTTGCAGAACAAAGATACATTAAGACATGGTGTGAATGATGATTTGAAACCGTCTTACGAAAAATGGAAATATTGTCGTTTTGAAACTAGTGCAATTGTTAGTAGGATTTTAACATTGCAGAACAGATCAGCCTTTTTGAATGTTTCTTTAATGTGATTTACGCCGTTTTCAACACAACATTATTTCCAGATATATCATGTTCTTCCCGTGTCCTTGGTTACAAACCGGTAGTAAACTACGTAATAATACCTAACCTAGTTAGAATTGGTTACGCGACGCTTCCGTCGAACGAGGTTTTGTATCATTTCTCTTGATAACTATTCATTTATCTTCACTTACAGGACGAAAGACAGAAACGTAATGAAAACCGTAAATTTGGGTCACTGGAAAAGGCCCTCTACAAGCTTCTTACAAAGAAAGATAACAAGCAATGTTCGGTTCTTAGGTCTTCGCTGTTTGGTTGTCTTAAAGATGGTGCCAACGCATCACCAGAACTAATGAAGGTCAAGGCCGAACTCGAAAAGGTGTGGAGGATAACCGGGCGTGGAGATTCGAAGAAGATTTCAAAACCAGTAGAACAGACGCTTACGGCATTCATGGTGGGCAATCAAGATCAAGATGGAAGTGAGGGGTGCAGTTGTAAATCTGGCAACTTCAGATTAGTTATCTACGTAGTGCCTGGAGACTTTCTATAAACAAACGTTGATTGACATTGGTTGATAAGATGTTCAGTAACCTATTATAACCTTACACATGGCTTTTTAGACGCTTGCTATTTTGAAAACATCCCCCGTAAACAGTGGACATTCTGGAGATATGCACGTTGCATTTTCAAATGTCGTTTGTAGCAAGCATGAGCGATTTGATTTTTTAATTCACGGTTTGCATAATTTGTGACTGATGTATGGATTGACTATAAGCGTGCAACACTTGTACATTATGATCAGAGTATAGAACAACGCAAGATAAAAAACTATTGCCTGCCATTTGTGTTAGTTATTCCCCTAACTCAGACATGTTCACACGTATGTTTAAATGCATCACATTCAAACATGGTTTGTAGACAGGTCGTGACATTCAGATGTACATTGTACAAACGCCTGTCTATTTTTCTCAACTTCCTCATGTTTTTGTTTTTACAATGAGTCAACTTTAAAGTGTGTAGATTGACCTGCAATAGTGTAATGCATATGAATCATAACAAAATAATTCATATTTCTTGACTTACCTCCCTTTTTTTAAAAATGTTATTTAAAGTTTAGATATTTTGCTAATTATCTCCATAAATCAGCGGTTTCAAATTTATTTTCAAATGCTTTAATTTCTTACTTAGTTTTGTGAAAGCGTGTGAACAGCAGATACACAGAATGTATAGTGTGCAAGAACCAGAGCTGTAACTAACATATTTGAAAGCTATTTCTCTTTCTCAATGTTTCTTGTCCGACCAATTTCTCAGACAATGTCCAGTGTACAGCTATTCCCTTATTAATTTTTCACTTCTTATTCATCATTTCCGTAGAACGCGCTTGTTTTAATTTATGTGTAAATATTACTAATGAAACTGGAAATTCAAAATGTTAAGAATGTGCCTACTAAAAACATTCAGAGAGTATTTGTTTTCATCACGGTGAAATATATACATTAATTAGGATTGTTTGATGATATATGGTTTTTAGCATTGTAAGGGCATATTCTTTATTTCTTCATAAACGTTTTTCGCCTTTTTAACACTTTCGCACTTGCAGACGCATTCCGGCTCATTTGCAGCAGACGACTCATGAAAACATTGTGGCTAAAGGTGAAATTTCTCATTTGGCCACACTGTTTACAAATTTATTTATCAATTAAGCTTTCTTATATTTAAATTTGTTTATGTCACAATGTTTTCAAAATCGTCTGCTGCAGGTTTGTCGTATGAATACAATACTATCAACTGAATTAAATATGCTCAGTTTGTTTAAAACACTTTTCAACTTTACAATATTAATTGAACCACGGAGTAGGGTTAACAATACTTTTGTTTATTTTTGTTAGAAATTGTTGTTTGTTATTGTAAATATTATCATTTATTCAATTACTCTTGATACTTGTCAAACCTGACTATTTGTCAAAATGCAGACGTGTATTGATAATTGTTTGAACTTGTCATTTCTCCTTTTCCAACAATGTTTTTTGCTATATTGCCTTTATTGCTCTTTTATTTTGGAAGATTTTGTTAATTTCAGCAGATCTTTTCAAATCCTGCTACTTTAGATTAATGCTATGTGGGAAAGGATTACAAAAAAAATGATGTCCTGTTATTAAGAAATAGAATTAACAAGTGGTGAAAATCGAAACAAGTTTTAAATAAATCGCAATTTGGTTTTATTTTGGAGATAACCATAGTACAAGTCAACTGATTGTGTATATCTACTACATGCCATGTATAATTCAAAATATTTTAATAAAGATGTCTTATGTATTTATTGATTATCAGATGGTTTGCGATACGGTGATGAGAGATGCACTATAGATTAAACTCATAATAGAGCGATTTAGTTGCAAAGTGATTAATATGCTTAAATCTATTTATTAAAAAGACAGATCATGTGTAAAATTTGCGTCTAATGTTGATGTATTTGAAAATGCTATTCGGTATTTTGAAGGGAGGACATTTAAGTATGATTCAAATTCAAAATTGTACTTAACTTATTTACAAAGTAGAAGCGACCTACCCTCAGAAATATCACTAAACCAACCCTTTTTATAAAACATAATTAAAATCCTTTATTTGAACTCTAGATGGAATTTGTTTAAATGTATTGAACAAGGACTTTCCCATACATATGACAGTCCATAATTATCTAATAAGTACTGAACATTAGAAATCCAGTTCTTCGTACCTTTTCGACTATCAATCGAGAGTGTGTTGTACACGTACTGAATTAAGATGTTATTGGAACTCATAATGTTGCACCAATATTTGATTAACGACTGATGTAAAGAGGGTACAACCCTCAGAGCCTACACGTGTCTATTAACGCTATTCTATTGTATACATTTAGATGTTTACACCAAATTGTCATTGTTTGACTCAATGGTTCTTCCAAGTAACTTGTCCTCCTCAGAGGTTCGAGGTATCTATGACTATAAAGAATTCGATTAACTTCATAACAGGTTCTGTAAGTCCGTTCTACGTGTTCGTTAACAAACACCCAAATCGCCGTTTATGGTGAGCTGGGGTAAAATATATTTAAATATTGAACAATGCAATTGTAGCTAAGAAAAATGCTTGGCTTTGAGAGTAAAATCTTTATAAGATGATCTTGGTTTTGGTAAAGTTTGGATTCAGACAAAACTGAAATTATCTACTATACCTTTATCTAAACAGCGACTGAGAGACAAATTCTTTCAAAGTTAGAATACTTCTCTGTAAATCTCTTCGAAATTTGATAACTATATTCAAAATGATTCTCTAAGAAAACAATAAAGTTGTTTTAGATTATGCTCGCATTCATTAAATATTGAAATGTGGAGATATTATAGTATTGAGAGATGTAATCGTATTTGTAATGAAAGTGATTTACTTGATGTCCCTTTTATTCTTCTCTACGAACAAATTATTTTGGTTAATTATGTTCAAGCTTTTGTCAATATGCTGTCTCCTAATCAGAACAAAACGCTATTTAAATTGCAGTGTATTTACAAGATGAATTTAACCTTCGTTATGAAAAAAATACAGAATGCGATTACAACATGATATACTTCCAGTTTACATTATACCAGATTGTAATATATGATCATGAAATGAGTTTTCTTGTTTCTTTTGCCATATTTGCGATATGTGTTCACTCACAATTGACATGGATACTCTAGAACAAGCATATTCATTGTTAGCAAATATTCCACATATGCATGTGTTTTCATTATCATTATAAACAATCTACGAATAGTAAGACATTTCTCTGAACCCGAAATGGTGTTCAGTAATAGAGAGCTTAGGAAAAAAAGATATTTGAAGTCATTCATTGGCGATATTGTAACAATATTTAAACAATAGGGACTGATTCCAGCCCGACGAGCCTCTTGTTAAACCGAAAATTGATGTGTGTGAATTGGTTAAGATAATCTAACAAACAGAGAAGAAGCTTGGTCCAAATATCAAAACCTAACTAAACGACATGTGTTTCAGTCAAAATATCGATTACAATCAGCAAGTACAGTATAAGATGTAACAGAGACACAATTATTTCTTCATCTCTAGAAGTAACTAGGATAGACGTTTAACGTCCCAGCACTTGTACCTTATAAGGGAATGTAAACACACAAATTATAACTAAACGCACAAGAAATTAAGATTTATCCCCCAAATGATGGACACCAAAACGTTTTCTATATTGAAGTACTTTATTTATTAAATGTTTGTGCAAAGATTGGAAGTTCATCTTTCCTTTGGATCCGCTCTAATCTGACTGTTACAGGGTTTTCTTTTATTATTAATATCCTTTTTTTTTTTAAATTATATTTGGGTTGTTATACGTCAGTTTCAACATTATCTCAGTTATATCACGGCTACAGTTCACTTATTCATGAACCCTGGATAAACAACCCAGTACAAGGCTAGAACATTTACCTTGTTTAATAGCGTTTCAGGGTAAGCCACAGTGTATTGGTGTTCATTATAATGGAATAAATTGGACTTATCATGTTAAGACTTTTTTTTAGAATCATTGGGTGTTTGTGTTATTGGGATCTCACGTTATTGGAGTACAATTATGAGCTCAGTGAACACAGAAGTTATGATCATTCCTTCCAAAGCAGGTATGCAAATATTAATAGTTCCCAAATAATAATACTTATGGTAGGTTTAAACATTATTTTATATTTGTGAAGTATCTAGGTTGTATCGCTTGTAATAACTAAAAGTTGCACTTTCACGGGCTAGAAATTGATAATAGCCGATACGAAAATAAAACAAGATACGAAAGAATGTGCAAAGCCTATGATAGAAATTTGGTGGAAAACGAATATCAATTATTTTTAATTTGGACTGCATACTGTGAACTGCGGAAAAAAATATTTGGAAACATACTGTTTACATATGGCCAATTTTACAAAAATAAACCCTGCTGAGGTCAAAACATATTCTGGTTGAATTAAAGTAGGTATACATAATTTGCCTCGTTAATGCGAAAACTGATATCCGAAAGATAGGTTATTGCACCTGTTTGAAAAAAAAGGTTATGTTGGACGAGTTCCTTTGGCCAATCTCGGGCAAAACCCCGCCGAAGAATTGAGTCCAAACAGAATAGTTTCCCATAATTAGCATTGCAATAACCTTTCCATTGTATAAGTTGATATTAACTATTTAAAATGTGTCGTTGTGTGTGTCTTTAGAACATGTTAGACAAATTTAACCAGGCGTAAATACCAGAATAAGTTTAAACACGAGTTATTAATGAAACCTCTGTTGGAATAAGCATTTAACATCAATTTCGAGTCGAAACCAGATTGGAAACTACTGGGCAAATTTGAAAATAATTTAGAATACTTATTCTTTGGATGACCCTCTTCCCAAGAGCTTTTTTTCCTTAGATGTGTATAGTGAAAACTTCATGTCACAAAGTCCTTGACCGATTTGAAAATAAATTTGCACATATGTTCCCCGCGTGATCTTCTTTCAAGATTGTTCTAATAATTCCAATCCGATGAAAAAGCTCAGCTTGTTTTCCGTATAGTGAAAACTTAAAAGATCTTCATGTCCAAAGTAAAAGCCATATTTGAAAATGATTTAACAAAGTTTATCTTGTTCAGATAGTTCTGATGTAGTAGAAAGGGGGTGCGAGCATGTTTTATATGATCATCGTGAACATTAAAAAAAATATTCTTGTCCAAAAGTCCTTGACCGATTTGAAAATTAATTGGCACAGATGTTCCTTGGGTGCCCCTCTACCGAGAGTGTTCAGAATATTTCGGTCCGTTAAAAACATGCCTGTCATGCTTTATTTCCGTGTATGAATATATAGTGAAAACATTAACGAAAACCTCAACCGAAATTGTTTCAGATTATTTTAGATTATTCTGATCCGTTGAAAAACATGGTTTTCCCTATTTGTATGAATGGTGAAAACTTGTTGTCACAAAGGACTTGCCTGATTTGAAAATAAATTGGCACAGATGTTGTTTAGGTGATCTTCTTTCATGAGTGTTCAAATAATTATAATCCATTGAAAAGCATGGCCACCAGGAGGCGCAGCTTTTTTTCTTATAATTCGTAACGTATACATTTTTCCCCTAAATATATCGCTCTTCACATTCAAAACTGTAGGAGAAAAAAATCATTTGGATCATTAACACGCGTTTTCTGCTAGGCGCATAGCAACGGATGGGTCCTTAGCAACGAAACTAAAACGCACACACCCTGAGCCCCTATGGCACTTGTTCATGCCGTTTCATCGAATCGGCCCGTCGGTATGGGCAGTGGAGCGTACCTTTACAAACAAAGAGACACCAAAGCTGGTAGGCGACATGGGATTTGCCTTTGCCTATGAGATAGTTCAATAAATTCGCTTTCGAATACTACAACTGCAGCGCATGGGGTGGTTGTAGTGTTTAACAACAACTTCAAAATGACCCTATATTTCAAAGGCTAGACATTTGGAAACAAAGGCCTAAATCAAAAATCGTGACGGATACATATTTTTAAAAATATAATCGAGGTTTCAGATCTTAACATTCAAAACTGCAGGAGAAGATAGAAAAGTGGTTTGGGTTCTTAAAACTCGGTTGTTTACTAGCTGCAGAGCAACGGCTATCTTTGAAAGATTACTTTTTTGGAAACAAAGGCATGCATCATAAATCGTTACAAATTTATTTTTGTTTCTAAATATCTCGAAGTATCTATAACTGAAGTTCCTGCTCTCCATATTTGATACTGTAGGATAAGATAGAAACATGGTTTGGGTTCTTAAAAGGCGTATTTTTGCTAGCTGTATAACAACGGCTGCTTTTGAAAGGCTAGCATTTTGAAACAAAGGCCTACATCAAAATTCGTAACGGATACGTTCTTCTAAATATCTAAAAAGTATATTTATCCGAAGTTTTATCTTTCCATATTTAAAATTATTGAAGAAGATAGGAAAATGTTTTTAAAACGCGGGTTTTTGCTTTCAGCAGCATAGCAACGGGTGGGACCTTAGCAACGAAAATGGCTTGTCGGTTTGAGACGTGGAGAGTCGCTTTATAAACATCTCGACACACACACACACCGACATCCACCAACATACACACACACACACACACACACACAAACATACACACTGACAGACGGACGGAAGGGCCCGACAATAAGGGATACCTTTCGAATCCCAATAAATAGCATTGAAGTTTTGTTTCGTCAAGGGTGCGTAACTCGAATATATGAAATGATCTTTTTCAAAAGTTGCTCCCCCCGAAACACTCCCTCAGACTTTCCCATTTTATTTCGTGAACGGTTTTTCCGTAAGTGGAATTGTTCGTGTAATTAGTAATACATTCAGTATTCGGATATATGATATTCGATTTGGTTTTGTAAGTCCGTGAAGTTAGGTTGACGAGTGACGAATTGACGAGTGACGAACTGTGACATTTTTTAGGTCCGTGAAGTTGAGTTGACGAGTGACGAACTGTGATATTTTTTAGGACCGTGAAGTTATGTTGACGAGTGACGAATTGACGAGTGACGAACTTCTTTTTCTTTTCGAAAAACTTTATTTCTTTCTATAAGATAATGTATCCGGACGTATTGACTGCAAACTAGGCCCTATTGTATGTGTCATGGCGATCAATCAATCATAAGAGCTTCGTCAAGTTCGTCAACACATCAATTTTGTTGACGAAATTGACGAAAACAATATTTTTCTAAAAACGTTATTTCTGTCTTTTTGAAAATGTAGCTGGACGTATTGAATGAAAATAATGCCCTATTTCAAATGTCATGTCGATCAGTTATCCATGAGAGCTTCGTCCATTTCACCAATTCGTCAAAACGTCAAATATAATGACGAAATTGACAAAAACATTATTTTTTTAAAAACTTTATAATTTTCTTTTAGATAATGTTATTGAACGTATTGATTGCAAATAAGGCCATATTTCATGTTTCTTTGCCATCAGTAATCCAGGAGAGCTTCGTCAAGTTCACCAATTTGTCAATACGTCAAATAAGTTATTTCTTTCATTTAGATGATGTAGTTGGACATTTTGAATGCATTATTTCATGTTTCATGGCGATGAGTCAATCAGAAGAGCTTCGTCAAGTTCGTCAACACGGCAATTTTGTTGACGAAATTGACAAAAATAATATTTTTCAAAGAACTTTATTTATTTTCTTTTGTACTGTATAATGTTTTTTGACGTATTGATTGCAAATAAGGCCATATTTCATGTATCATGGCGATCAGTTATCCAGGAGAGTTCGTCAAGTTCACCAATTCGTCAACACGTCAAATAAGTTGGCTAAAGTGACTAAAAACTGTATTTCTTTCATTTAGATAATGTAATTGGACGTATTGAATGCAAATGCGGCCCTATTTCATGTTTCGTGGCGATCAGCCAATCAAAAGAGAGCTTCGTTAAGTTCGTTAACACAAATTGACGAAATTGACGAAAAAGCTAAAACAAAATTAAAAAGCCATATTTCATGATTCATGGTGATCAGTAATCCAGGAGAGCTTCGCCAAGTTCACCAATTCGTCAATACGTCTAATAAGTTGACGAAATTGACGAACAATATATTTTTCTAAAATCTTACTTTTGTCTTTTAGAAAATGTAGCTGGACGTATTGAATGCAAAGAATGCCCTATTTCAAATTTCATGGCGATCAGTTTTCCAGGAGAGCTTCGTCAAGTTCACCAATTCGTCTACACGTCAAATAAGTTGACGGAATTGACGGATTTTTTTTTTAAACTTTATTTTTTTTCATTTAGATAATGTAATTGGACGTATTAAATGCAAATGCGGCCCTATTTCGTGTTTCGTGGCGATCAGTCAATCAGAATAGAATCCTCAAGTTCGTCAACACGTCAAATTTGTTAATGAAATTGACGAAAAATATATATTTTTTAAAACTTTATTTCTTTCTTTTAGATAATGTAATTTGATGTATTGAATGTTAATAAGGCCCTAAAGATCATGTTCCATGGCTATCAGTCAATCAGAAGAGCTTGGTCAAGTTCAAATTTCAGGGCGATAAGTCATTCAGTCAATTTCATTGCTTTGATTGACGAATTGACGAATTGACAAATTAGGCCCTTTTTAAAATTTGATGTTATTACTTTGAAAGTCACCAAATGGATAACATACAATGTAATGTTCAACACGTCTATGTAAATAACACAACTGTAAACATAACTGTGAGTGTCGAGCTACCACCTACGCACCATGTCAACACTATATTAGTGTTAATTTGAGTGTCGACCTACTATATGTTTATATATCTGCGTGCAAGATCAACACTATCTTAGTGTAAATAAAACATTATTTTGAATGTCGACCTACGAACAACGCGTCAGGTCAACACTCTCTGAACTTAAATGTTACTGTCTAGCTACGACCAACGCGCCAGCTCAAC
>JAUELF010021148.1:0-17442 GCA_031471495.1 Clinocardium nuttallii
AAAAGCTTATCTTGAGCTCTGGGTTATCCATTCAATTATAGAGATTTTCTATTTTTTGTCAAAATATGTTAAAAGTTGTCTGCTGCAGAATTTTTGTATTAGGGAAAGGGTTAAAGGGAAAACACAGGAAAATAAGCATTTGGACAATTTTAACCAATGTAAATCCAGGTTAGCCTTCATTTAAGCAGTCTTGTTAGAGAACGTTAATTCACTGAAAAAGTAATTTAACGATGTGTTGGCATGAAGCGATTTAACTTGTAAGAAAACACAGGAAAATATGCATTTGGACATTTTTTCACCAATTTAAATCCAGGTTAGCCTTTGACATTGTAAGCAGTAGTCTTTTCAGTAGTAGTAAAGTTTCAAGTCAATGGACCATCAAAAAATCTATCAAACTTCAGCCAGGGACTATGTATATTCTATACATGGTCCCTGATACAGCCCATTTTCCTATGTCACAGATATATATGATAGTTATGTGAAATAAACTTTCAATTGCATTAACCCTTTCCCTCATACAGACGCTTTCTAACACCTCTGAAGCAGACGACTTTTGAAAACATTGTGGCAAAAGAAGAAATTGCTCACAATGTGCAATTTCTCACTTCCCGCAATGTTTTCAACTTTTAGACATTGGTTATCCGTTCAATTATAGAGATTTTCCATTTTTTGACAAAATATGTTCAAAGTCGTCTGCTGCAGATTTCTTGAATGTGGGAAATGGTTAAAAAACAAAATCAAGGAGTACTGAAGCAGTTACACAATTGAAACGCTTTGTTTGGATAAACATGAAACATACATTTTCTGGCAAAGTGTTTCACAAGCATATTTCCAATTCAATTTTGTATCTGAACTGTATATTATAAGTTGTCATAAACATTTATTTGTGATCAAACCTACTATTTCTGTGAAATACAGAACTTAAAGAAATAACTCTTGTGTATGTTATGTTATTTTGTCATGGAATTACCTTTTCAGGTCGCTATAAAGTAGAAATATTTGATAAAAGTACAAATGACTATGTGCCCACCGTTTATGGGTTGGGCATGCATGTAGAGATAAAAGATGCAGATGACAAAATGATTTTGTCGAGGGTAAGAATATTTGTGTGATTGAGCCATGACTCGAACCTGTTCAGCATGGAATGTAGTTTTTTGTATGCATATACTCAGTGTTACCTTTTAGTTTAAATCAGAGCTCTAGATTATTGACTTGTTTAGATCAATATAAAATTCTTTATTTTTCTACAACATCAAAAAAGAGAATTTTTAGACATGATAATTGACTTATTACTACTAAAATAAAATTCAAATTCTATATTTTTCTACAACATCAAATAAGAGATGTTCATATTGACCAATTTCTCCTTTTGCCACATTGTTTTCAACTAAATTTCATAATTAATTTCTCTTAAAAGTTTCGTCTGGATGTTATCAAAGTCGTTTGCTGTAAAGCATGTTAAAAATTTACATTACCTTTAAGATATAATGTTTGAACAATCTCAGACAAGTAAGATGTTTTCAGAAAAATAAAATGTAATAAAATACTGTTGTGCTTTTAATTTTAATCAAGAGCTCTGAGTCATAAGCTCTTTATCTAACCTTAATAACTCTAACCCCCGCAAGTCAAGATTAGTATTGCTTTGAAAATGTGGTAACAATGATTGTCAAAACTATTTTGATAGTTAATAATACAGTCAAACTTGGTTTAGCTGTCACCTCTTTTAAGCAACCATTTGCAATTAACCGAAACAGTATTTCTTGTTTATTTGACTTGTATTATGCAGCCACTTGTGTTCAGCAGCCAACTTTTGACTTGCTTACGACAAGTTTGACTGTACAGTTTAGCTTGCTTTACACCCAATTGGCTTTCCAATTGGATTAAATTATTCATAAGAATGGAACTTTAAAGATAATATAACACAGAAACAATTCAATGGCTTAAAAGAGAGTGACACATTTGGTTAAATTGAAATATATATGATGGGGTCTCTGTATAACCAGAGGGGCAACTCTTCAGATTTGGTGTCAATTACATACAGGTTTCATAAATGACATTATGTTCATGTATACTAGTGAATAGTGAAATATTCACAAGCTTACCCGAGTCTGCACTGTGATCAAGTGTAACAAGACCCTAATGCAACGGATAAATTAATGTTAATATGAACTCTGCATCAGAAGTAATTGGATATTTATACATGCATGCGAAGTTAAGGTTCTTGTGAGATTGTGCATATGCACAAAGCCTCAGACACCTGGCTTGTCAAGAGGAATGTAGATGTAACAGCTAAGAAGGTCTAGAATTGTAGCTTCACTGTTTTTACTCAAATTCAAAAGCACTTCTACCCTTCCTCACACACAGCAGACAAATAAGTCTGAATATATTAAGACAAGTATGTGGTAAACCTCTACAAACTAAAGTAAAAAAATTGAATATAATTGAAAACATTGTGACAAAAGGGGAAATGACCTATTATAAATGAGCAATTTTCGATATTAGCCACAATGCTTTCAAAAGTTGTCTGCTGTATTTGAATCAAGTTGCATCTGAACGTTGGAAATTCAGATTAATATTATCTTGTAAGCCAGGTGCAATAAAATCCCACTGATTCATATGCATTACAACTTGTTGATAAGACATTTAGGGAAGGCGGTGTAATGTATGTAAAAATTCGGCAACAAAAGTCAATATATAAGAAGTTTGATTGTGTTAATTGTGTTACTGCATTTACATGACAATCTTTTCACTGACATATTAACGATTATTTACTTTTTAGGTTTAAACTCTTAAAAAGTTTAAATTTAAGTTATAAGTAATGCAGTGATTCTTAAGCATTAAAGGGAAGTATACATTGTTTATGTCAGTAAAGAGATGCATTAAAAAGATGATGTGACAAATATTTTCAAATTGTATTAAAGAAAAGCTTAAACAATTTCAAATAGAAAATTGCTATACTATAAGTACTATAATTATTAAATTGTTTGAAGGTTTAGGCTTCATTATGTTTTAGGGTCCCCTGTATTCCTTGGGGGAAAAAGGACTTGATTTTTATCATTCTTTACTTATCCTTGAAAAAACCTGGGGATGTAAAACTAAAAGAACATGTAGCTTGCCTAGAAAAAGCAGTTATATTTAATGACAATTTTGCTTATAATTTATATGGAAAAGAGGCAAACAGTGTAGTATTAAATAACTCTTTCCCACATACATAACGTATATATGCAAAAAACATATTTGGGGGAAAAAACATGGCAATGATTTTATTACATATTGGGAAAGTGTTGAATACCTTGTGTCAAAAGGAGAAATTACTCCTTTTGTTAAAATAAATTTTAATTTGATGTGCTATTTGCAGCAGATGCATTTAATTCTAAATGTGTCTGCAAGTGGGAACTGCACCCTATCTTGGTTGTTATTGTTTGCTTTAATTGTCCTTACATTCAGCTGGATGTAAGGGTTAATTGTGTGCTTCATTTTGTTGACTTTCTATTTAAAAAGTAAAATTTATCAATCAACATTATTATAATTTTGGTCAAGTACATTGAAAGTGTCAAAAATTTACTTAAAAAGTCCTTGAAATTCATTTGAGAATAGTGGGAACACTGATGCATAGAATATTATTGAATGTGCTAGTATTTGTCACGTAATCTGAACTTGTTTGTCTGCACTAATATATAATCCCTAATGTACCACAGATTTGTTTTACAGCACATAGCTTGCAATGGTACGTACCGATACATGCAATCTATTTGCATATATATAAATCAATCAAATATAGAATAAGACGAGAATATTGATATTTCAGGATCAAATCTTATTGAAAAGAAAATATTAATTCTAGAAATATTTTCCACTCCCCATTTCAGGGAACTACAAAGTCCAACTGTATGATTTTTCGGTTAAAGAATACCTCCCCTCCGCTCCAGGGATTGGAATGCTAGTTGAGATAAAGGACCCAGATGAAAAAGTGATTTTGTCCAGAGTGAGTGTCCATGATGACAATATCTTTGGATGGATTTACATAGTCCAACTCTTAGTTCAGACTCCCTGATTTCTTTTAGTCCTAAATATATCAGTTGTGTATAAAATATCTATTTGGTTGTTGGTTTTCCATTTTCATTTTATTGCATTCCAGTTGTATGGTAAATGTGTTGATGCTAAGTGTCCAGCTGCGATAGCGATGTCAGTATTGACAAGGATTTTTAAATCCTGGATTCACATGTTCCAACAGTTGCTTTGCTAATCGTTGTTTCCATTGATTGAAAAAAGTCATTCCTCTTCATCAAATGGGCTAAATTGTCTCATGGGTATGGGTAGGCAAGCCAGCTGCCTTGGACGAATATTGTGTGGAGTACTGGTGACAGAAATCCAGGGAAATTATGTTGGGTGAACTGGACACCATGATATTATTGAAATACCTTTGAAATAATTTTTGTCTCCAATCAATCATGCTCCGTACTGTCACATCTTTAACCCCTTACATTAAATAGATGATATTTACTTTGTTTGCTGCTGACAACTTTTGAAAACATTGTGACAAATGAAGAAAACTGTCAACAAGTCACTAAATATTAAACAGAAAATTTGTGACCAAAATATTCAGATGGGAAAAAAATAATGATTTGAATTTTCCATTGCATGTTTGTTACTCACTGCATGGTTGTGGTTGTTGTTTTGCAGTTCTCTGTTATTTAAATATTTAATGTTGATTGGGCAATGTTTCAAAAGACTACAATTAATAACCTCGCTACATACAACTTTTATTTACCTAGCTTTTAAGAATATATGCTTCCATATTTTGTGTGGACATAAAGCTTCTAGAAACTTTAAGAAAACTTGAAAAATCAAGCTCTGGATCTGTTCAGGGAAAACCTTGATCAGAATGCACAGATATGCAGACTGACCTTTATCTTTGCTGGTTGGCTTTCCTTTGTGATATCTGGTCAAGTAAAGGAACAACAGTTTGGTCTAGGATTGTCAAATAAAACAGTGGGAAGATTGGTCATCATTTGCCTTTATTTTGGTGTCGAGCTTGTAGATATATATATTATACATGTAAAACCTATTACACCTATAAGCAAAAGATTGAGACATTAAATGAATTAGTATTTATATAGCTTTTTAGTTTTTGGTCATTAAAATACAATGTATCATAAATACACAAGTTTAAAGTCCCTATTTGCTAAGCTAGTAACCAATGTTTACATTTTCCATGTATCCTCATACCTTGTATAATACCCTTGATGTATTTTTAGCTCACCTGAGAATTTTGTATCTGAGTTATTGTGATCGCCCTATGTTCAGTGTTCTGTGTCAGTCTTGCGTCCATCAAAAATCTCCTTAATGTTCTCTTCAAAATTCCAATTTCTTTTTTGAGTTCTCCTGCTTGCCATGGCAATCAAGAAAAAACAACATCTTCTTCTTCTGGTTAGTCAGTATTAATGCAAATTACTTCTAGCATGTTGATTGATTGAAAAACATGGCTGCCATGGGGTCAGCTGTTTTGTCTTGGTGAAATCTTATGTAGAAGTTTTCCTTGGGTGATGCTCTACCAGATTTCTTCAAGCCATGTTGATTGGTAAAAATATGGCCACCAAGGTGAAAGGTGGGGGGGGGGCTGTTTTCAAATGATATTTTTTAGAAATTTTCATTGGCTTACCCTCTAGCCATATTTATTGGTAAAATACATGGCCAACAAGGTGTGAGTTTGACTGTTTTGCCTTATGTGCCTTGATGCTTTGTGTGATTTTCAAATGACTGGGATTAGCATGGCCATTCAAAAAGTATAACTCAGGTGAGCGATCCAGGGCCCTCTTGGTCCTACTGTAAATGATTGTTTCGCTTGAGCTTTACGTAAAGAAACATTTCCCTCATTAAAACCTGACTTTTAAATTAAACTGTTTTGTTAACTTTTAAAACATTGTCAAAAATTTAAGCTGGAAAAATAAAACCTTTTTCTTTCTTTTAAACAATACTTTTACCAACTCAAAGTTACTTTCAAATGTCCTACAATTTCTCCTTTTGCAACAATGTTTTCAACTTTTTTCAGTAATTATACCTACAATAATTATTACCATATTTTTGTGTAGACATTTTCAAAGTCATCTGCTGCAGAATTGGTGCATGTGGGAAAGGGTTAAATAGAGTTGAAAACATTGTGGCAAAAGGAGAAATTACTTGTTTTGAGCAATTTCTTCTTTTGCCACAATGATTTCAAAGGTCGTCTGCTTAAAATGTTTCTAAATTCGTCTACAAGTGGGAAAGGGTTAAGGCATCTGCTACATTAAACATTAGAACTTGTCTGCTTAACTGCATGTAAACAATTCCAACATCATCCCTATAGTGACATTAGTTTGTCAACTCAGGTTAAATAAAGAAGCGTGTAGTATTGATCTTGAAAGTGATAATTTAAATTAAAACCTAAATCCTTTCCCACTTAGGCTTATTTTATTGCATCTGCAGCATTCATGTTTTTTTAAAAATCATTGTGCAAACATAATTTATAAATTTCTCATTATGAGCAATTTTTCATTTATCCACAATGTTTCAAGTCTGTCCAATACTTTTACCTTTTTTATTAGAGATTAAAAATGTATGGATATATTGAATAAAGGTAAAAAAATATTGTAACAAAATGAGAAATTACTCCTTATGTGTACTTTCTCTTTTTGCCACAATGTATTTAAGAGAAGCTGCAGCAGATAAAACAAATAATTAATTAAGCTGTATCTGCTCAATGTTAACCATTTCCCACATACAACAAACTTTCAATATTTTAGCCTGGATTATTTCATTTGCTGCAGTTTGGTTGTATAAGGGAAAGGGTTAAAAGTAAATTCTTTGTGAATGCAAATTACATTGATCTTAAGCCTTTCAGTAATTTTCCTTTGGTATATCCTTAACTTATTATTATTTTTATCTTTCTTATCAAAAATTTGATGTACACATATATATATATATTATGTTAATATTGTTTCCTTTATTATTTCATAACCTCATTTCATAACATTAAGTTATATTTTAAAAAAAAATCAAATTAAAAAAATCAGAACCATATTGCATGGATATAATAATGAAAGCTGATTTTTGTGCACACTTTTAACTACAGCAGTTAACCATAACCTTTTCCTTCATAAAGATACATTTTGACTTTCTCTAAGCAGAGGACTTTTGAAATAAATGAGCAACGTTTCCTTTTGCCACTATGTTATCAACTATATTCAATAATTGAATTTTCATTCATAGAGATTTGTCATAGTTTTGTCAAAACATTTTCAAAGATATGTGCTACAGAATCTGTAGTACAGATATGTTGTATCTGGGACTGTGGACAGGGACTAATTTGTAGTCTTTATATAATACCGAACTTGCACAGTTTGCACTTGATTTGTGAAAATGATCGAAGTTCTCTTGTTCTGGGGGAAATCTGCAACTGACAATTTTAAAATCAATTTAAAAAAAGTATCTGTGATTGAATAAAGCTGTAAAATTGTGGCAAAAGGAAAATTAAGAACAATTTCTTCATTTCCCACAATGTTTTTAAAAGTTGTCTACTGTAATTGTGTCAGGAAAAAAAATTAATCAGTTATATTTGCATGGCTCGATGTTATTCTTTCTTTTACAGACCTATGCTTCAGAAGGCCGATTTACATTTACATCTCATTCTGCCGGTGAACATGTGATCTGTTTACATTCAAATTCAAGTGCCTGGTTTTCTAGTGGCCAATTGGTGAGTCTATATGTCATTTATAAATATTTTGTTAAAAATATTGATAATGCTATCAATGAGTATTTTTTTCAAATCAGGTCTTTATTTTAGTTCTTTTCTCACAATGCTTTTTATTTATAAAATGAAAAATACAATACAATGTATTACTAAATGGGTATAGGAAATGGCAATGTAATAGAAACTATTGGAAGTTCTATTTTAAAATTCAGATGAGCATAAAAGGACCAATATCGTACTCTTGTAATGCAATCTTATCTTTCAGAGAGTGCATTTAGATATCCAGGTGGGAGAACATGCAGTAGATTATCAGCAAATACAGGCTAAAGACAAACTATCTGAATTACAACTTAGAATCAGACAATTGTTAGACCAGGTTGAACAGGTTACTAAAGAACAAAATTATCAAAGGGTGAGTTTAAATGTGTGAACCTTGTATGTTATATATACAGAATTTTTTATTGGGAAAACATTCTAGAAAAAACATATTACATGACTGTCAAATTAAAAAAAACAGAATGCTTTTGAAAACATGGTGAGTAAAGGAGATATTGCTGATGATAAATGCTAAATCTTTTGCCAACAATGTTTTCACAGGTGTTCTGAGCTTGGAACTTTCTAAGAATCTTTAAAACAAATCACGATTAATTGCTCTTAGTAAAAAGACAGGTATCAAAAGTTTTCAAAATAGGAATGAATGAATGAACATATTTATATTTATTTAGATCTCAAATTATCTATCCCAGAATCCTATGTTCCTTATACACATAATTAGTCATATATAAGTGATAACCTTTGCACAGACATATACTACTGCACATCATCGCATACACAATAATGAAATCAATCCGTCAAACACTTCCTGTAAAAAATATCTATCCACAGATGTATGCTTTCTAACCTAGCTCTAGATATTAAAAGGGGTATTTGGAGTTCTAAAATCCTAATTTGATGTCAAACTAGGGTACTCAAAAGAAATGGGTAAATATACAACATTTGGTTTGAATTAGTAATAATAGATATAATATAGAGCAAAGATGGTATACTCTGATCTTATTTAGTTCTTCTGCTATTGAACCCTTTCCCACATACAACTTGCCTGTAGCAGACATCTGAACACAGATAAAGTCAAATTCCTATAAACAAATGGATAATCAGTGAATAAATTTGAAAACATTTAGAGAAACAGAAAATTGGCTCACCATAAGCAATTTCTTGTTTTGTCACAATGTTTTCAAATGTGTCTGCAAGTAGTTAAGGGATTATGGTAGGGTAATATGTGAATCAATCACTTATCAGGAAAAAAGCTCAAACTTAGATACATGTGTAAATTTTAATAATTTTAAAGTTCTCATTAAGTTTCGAGTGCTACATTGTGGCTAGTACAAACTATCATGTCATGCCTTGGTTTAAATTTAAAGCTTATTGGGACTGTATCTCAGAAGAGCTTATGTTGTCACATATGTTGTTGTTGGTTGTATTAGAAAAATGTTTCAATTTTGTGGATGAGTTTCACCCAGCGAGTTATGCTGTCCTGCATCAGTTTGATTGTTATGGCTTTCTTTTGTAGTGTGGCAAGTCTTGCAAAGTTAACTAACCAAATAGGTACTTTTAAGTCACATCAACTGAAGCTTCTCGCATAAATATCACATACAAAGGATGGGATGAAGGCAAAAAAGTTTGGCAGAAATCTGCACTCTCTGTTAGAAGCTGGAAGTGATATGCGTCTAATATTTTGATGGAGTATACCCATAAGGACCTTTAAATTGTTGTATGGTATGCAGGAATATCTTAGATCTGATAATGGTTTTCATAGGAGATATATATGTAAAACAAAATAATCAAAATCTTTAAAATTATTTCATGCTTTTTTGTACCCACTGTTATTTAATGCTAATTGTAACTGCTCATCCCAGTTTGGACCTTGGACCCCTGTTAGCCTTTCCCCCTACCTCACTCTTTTGACCTTTGTTGTGTTTCAGTATCGAGAAGAGAGATTCCGTCAGACCAGCGAGAGTACAAATCAACGAGTTTTGTGGTGGTCAATGGCTCAAACAGTTATTTTACTGGTTACTGGATTTTGGCAAATGCGACATTTAAAAAGCTTCTTTGAAGCAAAGAAACTCGTATAGGCAGCTGTATTGTGTATTTATAGGATATTTAAATGAGTGTTTTGATGTTGATACTGACTATTGTTTAAAAGAGGAGCAGAATCCCAGTTTCCAATCACATTATTTAACACTTTTAACCATTTCCCTCATATGACAAATCTAAAGCAGACGACTATGAACATAGTTTGTCAAAAAATAGAAAATCTCTATTAATTGAATGGATAACCTATGACTAAAAGTGGAAAACATGTGGCAAAAGGAGAAATTACTCGTTTTGAGCAAATTCTTCTTTTGCCACTATGTTTTCAAAAAGTCGTCTGCTGCAGAGGCATCAGAAAATATCTATTTGAGGAAAAGGGTTAAGCTTTACCAATTACAGAATCATCTGCTGAAGAAAACTTTTGAATATATGGTGTGAAAAGGAGAAAGGGTTCAACCCTATTCAAACATGATACATGTTCTCCTATACATAGAATTTCCATATTTTTGCACACATAATGATGAATGAAGAGAATACTTTGGAAAAAGGAGTGATTGCTCATTTAGAGTAAAATTACTACTCTTTACACAATGTTTTGTGCTCCAAAATTCATAGAAACATAATTATTTGTAATTGTTTTTCCATTTTTAAAACAAATGCAAAGTTAAACAATTTGGTTATTTTTCCCACAAAATTTCTTTTTTTTCTGGTAGCATAATGTGAAAAAAGTATTTGGTAAATTATCATTTTCATGTCATATGCCTTAGCAGGGAGCACACTGTCCATTTTTCTGTTGTCTGTTTAATCACGTTTTCACTTACTGATAAATGGCAGGTGATAAATGTGTTTCTCTGCATTCTTCGTGTTATATTCTCGATCACTCCTCTTTACAATAGTCACATCAACGTTTTAGTCCTTAAACCTTTCCCACATACAACAAATCTGCAGCAGACGACTTTCAGAACTTATTGACAAAAACATGAAAAATCACAATATTTAAGTTAAACTATTGAATAGAGTTGAAAATTGTGGCAAAAGGAGAATTTGCTTGTTTTAAGCAATTTCTTTGACGCAATGTTTTCAAAAGATGTCTGCTTCAGATACGTCAAAACACGTCTACAAGTGGGAAAGGGTAAAACCTTCATTCAATAAATCTTCTGCAGACAATTGAAAACAATAACGCAAACATATGGTAAATCTCTTTCAATAAAATTATAAATGTAGAATAGAGTTGTAAATATTGTGGCAAAAGAAGGAATTATTAATTTTGCATTCAAAGGTCGTCTGCTGCAAGCAGGTCAAAATCTTCTGAAAGTGGGGAAGGAATAAACATGCATAAATGATATGGACTCATTATTTTGAGACAGTACTTTAAAGGTTTTGGGAGTGTCATTTTTGTAAAATAATAATAAATCTGGGGTATCCCCCTTTTTTTATTGACCATTGCTCATAAAACCATTTAGGAATGTTGTTGGTATATTTCTTCCCTTGGATTAATTTATAGTGATGTTTTAAGGAAAAGATTATTGTTAAAACTTACGTATAAAAAACTGCATTCAATCATTTTGAAAACAAAATCTATAGATATCTTGCCATCATGTGATAGTCTATGGGAAAGGGAAAACAAGTTTGAGAAAGTAAGTGTTTTATGTCAAAGGCTTTAATTGTAATTTGTGTCCCTCTGCCATACTTTTATTTTAACCATTTCCCACATACAATAAATCTGCAGCAGACTAAAATATAGATCCATATCTATATATATGAAAATACTATATTTGTAGTATTGAGTAGAGATTAAAACATTGTGGCAACAGAACAATATATGTAACTCATTATGAGCAATTTCTCACTTTGCCACAAAAAAATTAAAAATTGTCAGCTGCATACTTGTTAAAATGTGGGAAAGGATTAATTTGGTCCATAGGTACCAATTATTAGCACTGTACATGTAATACTAAATATTGTACATACATAGATACAAATAGGAATCACATAGGGAATGGTGAATTAATATAAATAAAGAGTTGACCTTTCCCACATTTTGCCAAGTCTGCGGCAGATGAATTTGAAAGCATCTGGGACAACATACATGTAATTTCTCCCAATGATCGTATACTTATTGAATTTGGTTGGAAACTTTGCATCAAAAATGAAAAATCGTTGATCTTAATCATAAGCAATTTCTCTTTTTGTCACATTGTTTTCAAAAGTAATCTGCTGCAAACACATAAACCAATTTGTCTGCAAGTGGGAAAGTGTTAATCATTGTGTACATATACCATTGCATGGGAAAATGTTTAGAATATAAGATCTTTTATACCAGCTTGAATGATATTTAAATATGGTTTCAAAATAAGAGCGAAATTATGATTAAAAAGTTCATGACTCAGAAAATATGAGAGTCTGCAATACTAATTTACAGTTTACTAAGTTGTTTAAATGTCACAGTAACCATTTCTAGCAAACCCTGGATTTTATTCCATGTTTTTTATGTGGATAATGTAGGAAAAGGAATAATTCATTTCCTCAATTACTTCAGAAAATTAATTGGGAGGTAAAAGTACCAAGAGTAGCAGTTAAAGAATTATGATTTGCCTGTACCTGTGCCTTTAGATCATGAAAGATATTAAACCAAGTTATTTTTTTGCTAATAAATAAGGGGGTGGGGGGGAACAATGGTTCTTGAAGAACATGTATCAGACAGCTGAAGTACACAGTCTTGTTTTGTTATTTAATTCATACTACATTCTATGAATTAAGGTACGGTAAAGTTAAAAGTGCTACAGTTAACATACCTTGATTAATCATTTAGGTTGGCACATTTTTATTTTACTGTGTTCAAATATTAAACTGTTTAAAAAGTTGATAAAAAAACATGCATGTTAAGTATCTGTATTCATATCATTGACAATTTTTTTTTTAACCCTTTCCCACATCCAACAAATCTGCAGTAGACAACTTTGAAAATATCTGGTTTACAATGTTCAAATCTCTTCATGAAAGTGTTATTATTAAATTAAATTGAAAAGATTGCGGCAAAATGAGACAAGTTGCTCATTATGAATAATTACTTCCTTTGCTGCCTTTTTTTCTTCAAAAGTCACCTGCTTTCAAGTCAGCAATTTGCATTATAGATACCCTATCAACTTATACATAGCCTATGTATCAGTTGATAGGGTACAAGTTAACCCTTTCTTTCATAATAGATGCCTCTGCAGGAAAAGGCTTTTTGAAAATATAGTGACCAAAGAAGAAATTGCTCAAAATAAGCAATTTCTCCTTTTGCCACAATGTTTTCCACCTTTAGGTTATCCATTCAATGATAGAGATTTTCTATTATTTGACCAAATATGTTCAAAGTTGTCTGCTGCAGAATTGTCGTATGAGGGAAAGGGTTCCCACATGGTACACATCTTCAGTATAACTTTGTCAACATCTTCTCTGCATTGCTTTAGTGTTTTCAAAAAAACTATGCTGCAGATGCTTCCAGTTCAAATTGTGTCTGCAAAATTGGACAATGTGGGGTTAATAAACCTCATTCTCTGTATATTTGATAGTTAAATGGTGTGGCAAATGAGCAATAAACATGAATATGTATGTGTTTGTGTGCGCTATGAATTAATGCATGTTCAAGGCTGCAATATATAAATTGTTTGTTTGGAAAAAGGGTGTATCAGAAAAATTCATGCCTGATAAGGCTTTTCATTTGTTTACGGTTTTAATCATAATTGTTTTAATGTATTTTTGTTTGAGTCCATTTTCTCTCTTTTTCCCGTATTGTTCCTATTTCTTCCATTGAACTTGTGAGTTTGAATTACACCATCTTGATTTTTAGTATATATTTTTTTTTTATCTTAAAACTGGAAAATTAAGTGCATTTGGAAAATATGTCTTTATCATGTTTTAAGTTGAGGGCAGAAGAGAAATCTATTCACACAGTTATGAAGTCAAATCGAAACCTCATTTTCACCCTTTTCCTCATGTATATCTCTTTTGTACACAGCACTTGAAATGAGGCAGATCTTTCTACGGGCAAAGTTTCTTCAATATATGGACTACGCCACCCAAAAACACACACAACTTTGGGGTTTATGATATCATAAAAATCAAGTTGAATCATAGCCGTATTATCCAGAGCCTTTCTGGATGAGAAGATGATAAACAGGGAAGAACCTTATCAAATATGCGGAGGTGCAAGGTCATTTGGATCTTCTCTATTTACATAGTGACTGTTAATTTCTGTGTGACTCCCTTATTTTATCTCTTTCCCTCATATTATAAAAAGATGCCATCCACAGCAAATGAATTTTTAAAAAAAGATGGTTAAAGGTGTATTTGCTCATAATGAGCTATTTCTCCTTTTACCACATTGTTTTCAACTTTTGAAATATTTATCGATATTTCACTAGCTTCACCTCCGTGTTTTTTCAAATTCATCTGCTGTGAATTTGTTGTAAATGAGAAAGAATTACAGCAATAGTTTGTTTAACTTGAACCCTGCATTACATGTCTTTTTATAATGTAAAATATGTGTAAATGATGACGGTTCCTATTTCCTAAATGTTATCTCAAGAATTCTGATCAGCTATAAGTGCAGTCACAATATGTTGTTGTTTATCAATACTATAAATATCAACAACTTAGATTAGACAACAAAATTAATTTTCATGAATACATCATATCTAGAAAAAACTTGTATTAACAAAAACTTGGAATACTAATGGAGCAGCAGTTCTTGACTTTTAGTATGCTCATATATCATCATTATACAAACTTACAAGTCGAATGTTGAACTTATTTTTTGAAAATTTCTAAAAAAGAGTTGACTCCGATAAAAGAAATTAGTGTATAATATTATGCTTTTGATTTATTTTCTATTGTTTGGATCTGAATGTGTTTCTTAATGTAATACTGTATACTGTGTACCAGATAAAAACTGTCAACTCACTCCTTCTTGTTCCATTATATTTGCTGTCATATTGCTACTTACCCTCCCTCATATATATAGACAAATTATTATGCCTTTAACCCTTTCCGACATGTACCCGAATTGTGATGCATTTGTAAAGCAGACAACTTGCTTTCAAGGTGAGTTTTTGTGATCACCCTTTGTCCGCCATTCGTCATCCGTCAACATTTTCACTTCTGTAACCAGTGGGTAAATTGGGATAAAACTTCACAGAAAGCATCCTCTCAAAATCTTAATAAAAAAGAATCTTTCAATTTTTAGCGCACCTGTGCACAAAGTGCAAGGTGAGCTATTGCGATCACATTTGGTCCCACGTCGGTTGTCAACAATTGCCTTGTTAACACTACAAGCTATATTTTGCGTCAGAGCTTCATGAAAGTTTATCAGAACATTCATTTCCATAAACTCTTGGACAAGTTCAAAACTAGGCCATATGAGGTCAAAAACTAGGTCACTAGGTCAAATTGAAGGGAAATCTTGTTAACACTCTAGGGGCCACATTTTCAACTGAAGCATGTTGAAACTTGATCAGAATGTTTGTTTCGATGATATGTAAGTCAAGTTCGAATATGGGTCATGTTGGGTCAAATTGAAGGAAAATCTTGTTAACACTAGAAGCCGCATTTTCTGCTACATCTGCTTGAAATTTGGTCAAAATGTTCATCTTAATCTTGGCATCTAGGCATCTGTTAAATTTTTTGTCAAGTTTAATATGGGTCCGAAACTAGGTCACTAGGCTTAATTGAAGGAAAATCTTGCATTTTCTTCTACATCCGCTTGAAATTTGGTCAGAGTGTTTATCTAAATGACATCTAGGCAATATCAGAAAATGTCATGCTGGGTCAAAAACTAGGTCACTAAGCCAAATTGAAGGAAAATCTTGTTAACACTTTGGAGGCTGCATTTTTTGCTTCAGCAGCTTAACATTTTTCAGAATATTTGTCTAAATAATATATAGGTTAATTTCAAATATGGTTCATACTAGGTCAAAAACTAGATCAATAGGCCAAATTGAAGGGAACACTCTGGGTACAGCTTTTCAACTTGATCATGTTGAAACTATCAGAATGGTTGTCTTGATGATATGTAAATCAAGTTCGAACAGGGGTTATGTTGGGTCGAAAAGTATGTCACTAGGTCAAATTAAAGGAAAATATTGTTTAAACTTAAAAGGCCACAATTTCTTACTCAACAGTTTGAAACTTTATCACAATGTTTGTCTTAATGATATCTAGGTCTAATTCAAATATGGGTCATATTGGTTGAGAAACTAGGTCACTAGACCAAATTGAAGGGAAATCATGTTAACACTAGAAGCCGCATTTTTTGCTTCATTAGCTTAGACATTGGTCAGAATGTTTATCTTAATAATATCTAGGCCAAGCTTAATTACAGGTTATGCCAGGTCAAACAGGAGGTGACTAGGCCAAATTGATGGAAAATCTTGTTGACACTCTAAAAGGCCGCAATTTTAGCTTCAGTAGCTTGAAATTTTGTCAGAATGTTTGTCTGGATTATATCTCGGTCAAGTCCAAATATGGGTCAAATTGGGTCAGAAACTAGGTGAATTAAAGAAAATATTGTTTAAACTCCAGAGGCCGCATTGCAACTTTGTCAGAATGTTTGTCTTGATGATATCTAGTTCCTGTTGGAATTTGGGTAATATTAGGTAAAAATATAGATCTCTAGGCCAAATTGAAGGAAAATCTTGTTAACACTCTAGAGGTTGCATTATTTTTAATCTTTGTCAGAATAATTGTCTTGATGTGTTTTGCATTACATTACATTGCATCAGGTTAGCCAATTAGGGCCATCGTGGCCCTCTGGTTTTTATACATGCATAATTCTGGTTTCAATGGCAACCAAAATATAAAGAATTTAAAAACAATTGCTACCAAACCGGTTGGCTATAACTTCGTATAAAATTGCAGCCAGGGTGCAGGACTGTAGTGCCTGACATGGCTAAAGTGAAAACTTTAAATATCTTCTTCTCCAAAAGTATCTGTCTGATTTCCAAATAATGTTGTAGAAACGTTTCCTTGGGTGACCCTCTATCGGATTCCTTCAAGTCTTGTTAATTGGTCGAAAAACATCGCAGCCAGGGGTCGTGCTGTTTTGCCTTATATTGCTATAGTAAAATGTTCATGGCCCTCTTGTTTTCTATTCTATTCTAAAACAGTAAAACTAAGCAAGTCAAATATTAATGGATGAACCATGTCCTTGATACAAAGGACAATAGCAAACCTATTTTGAAAACATGGTGGAAAAATGAGAAAATTATCGGTAACGAGGAACTTCCCCTTTTGTTTACGCAAGAAGGGTTGTATTAGTAAGCCCTCGCTGTCCATCTGCATCCATGTGCACATTCTTGTGCATGTAACTTCTAGTCCAGCGATTTCAGCAAAACTATCTACAGATTATTACCTTAAGTATAAAGCGTGTAAAAATATACTAAATCTAGATCAGATGCAGTAATAACAGAGTTTTATGCCGTTGAGCTTGCAAAAATGGGCGACCAGTAACACATCTCCAGCAGATCTCTTTGAAAAACACCCAGGCAATTGGTATTTTCCATAATGGAAAGAAATATTATTGAATATAGTTGAAAACACTGCGGCAAAATGAATCTGAATTACCGGTATATACACTTTTC
>JAUELF010021258.1:548-11097 GCA_031471495.1 Clinocardium nuttallii
ACTGTAAAAAACTCTTATTGAATACTCAAAATAGGCAAATGTCATGCGTGAATTACTACTAAATTACGCAGTTACTGTTGAAACATGCGTCTGGAAACACAAATATTTATGGTCTTTATTCAGCAGATAATTTTGTTTGTATTGATTCCAATATCTTGCTGTATTGGTCCACAGAAGTTTTTACGAAAATCATTTTTTTATTTAGTATTATTACTTATTAAGAAACAGGCTGTTATGCAATCCAAGAGATGCAAGTTTGAACCTCAACTCAGCCAACATTCTTTCCAACAATTGACATTTAGTCAATGCAACAAGCATCATTCGTCATCCAACAAAGGGCTGACAGACTATGTGGAAAAGCAGCCAGTTGCTTGGAAAGACTGATGTGATGAAAACAGGAAACACATGACCAAAAAAACAATCAAGCAATATATTTATACATTTGTATATAAAAGATCTTACCAGAGACCTTGGCTATGACTGGGACAGGGAGATCCTATATAGAAAATAAAATTGCTTAATTAACACTTTCCAACATTCAATAAATCTGCAAAAAATGATTATGTTATTATCTGGGGAAATTTTTTGAAAATCTCAACGAATGAAAATTCAATTTAGGAATAAAGTTGGATACATTGTGGCACATAGACAAATTGCTAATGATGAGCATTTTATTTTTAGCCACCATGGTTTCAAAAACTGTCTGCTGCAGAGGCGTCAGAAAGCATCTATATGTGGGAAAGGATAAGCCACTACATAATTTGTATTTTTTTACATTACAGCAAACGAGAAAAGAAAGACAGAAAGACAGAAGATTTTTGTTGTGTCTTGGAAATTTGCAAAATCATAATTAAAATACTTTTGGTTTCAATCCGAGTTTCACACATCCAAACTTGAAAGATTAAAACTGTTTGCATGGTGTTTTCAAATGCTTTTTATCATTTTTTTCAGTTAATTTTTTTATTAGGGTTTCATGTCATTTTCATCCTCATTTCAGTTTATGTCATGGAACTTCAAACTGGGCATCCCTGGTTAAAACCCCAGTCACAGCAGATTTCATGGAATGCAATTGGGCAAGGCATATTCCCTTATAAAGTACTGGTTTGTTTACCCAGGGATCATAAAACATGATTTGTGATATAACTGAAATAATGTTGAAAACAGCATAAAACCCTAATAAAATAAGATACAATAGCCTTACACACCTGTAAAGATGACATAACTTTGGTACACAGTGAAAATACTTGGGCATGATATTCTCTTCCTTCACTGGAGGTCTGAAAAATCGGAACACTCGGTAAACAAGGCTTCCTTAATATATCCCATTTACCTGTTAAAACAATTTTGAAGGCAACAATTTGATTGGCTTATGCAAAGGCAGGGCATTTTTCCAGAAATTGGAAAGAGGCCTAAGCCTTTCATTTTGGGAAATTTTAGCGCAAATTTCGCGCAAATTGGGAAAAATTAGACATATATAATATATGGCTATATAAATATAAAAGAAAATTATTTATTTTTTTTAGATTTTGGGAGGAAGAAAAAATCAAATTCGGATAAAAACAATGTTTTTTCAATTGGGAAGCCATTGAAATTCAGCCTCGGTTATATAGGGCAAAAAAGCCCTGAAAGGTCAGTCTGTGTCGGCCTGTAATATATAATAGTCATCAGATCTATGCGATCATTTACTACTGCAGGGATTGTTAGGTCTGTCTGGTTTAAATGAGGTTGAATTTTGCCCAGACACCTTTGTAAATTTTAAGTCAAAAGTATGGAAACTCTCTATAAATGAAACTATAATAATTGAATAGTTCTCATTATCAGAAATTTCTTCCTTTTTCAAAATATTTCAGAAACAGTCTTCTGTAGAGGCGTCAATATGTGTCTGTTTGAGGGAACATGTTAAGAAGACATATAACAAGAGGCTCGTGGTAGCCATGGATCACTCACATGAGTTCAACCTTCATTTCCCGCATTCGACAATTCTGCAGCAGACGACTTTGAACATATTTTGTCAATAAATAAAAAATCTCTATAATTGAATGGATTACCTATGACTAAAAGTAGAAAACATTGTGGCAAAAGGAACAATTGCATGTTTTGTGCAATTCTTCTTTTGTCACTATGTTTTAAAAAAAGCTGTCTGCTGCAGAGGCGTCAGAAAGCGTCTATATGAGGAAAACGGTTATGCCAACCACATAGTCAATGACAATAACTTTTTTGCTGTCAGGTAAGCAGTACCAGAGTGTTAAAAAGGTTTGCCTGCAATTTAGCCTACCGATCCTGATTTTGATCCGACATGACCCATATTAGAACTTGTACAAGATATCATCAAGATATTTATTCTGACAAAGTTTCAACATGCTCAAGCTAAAAATGCAGCCTCCAAATCAGCAAGATAAACTAACTGAATAAGTTTCATATAGATTGGATAATAATAGTGGCCTCTACATTGTTAAAAAGTAAATTGTTGACAAATGACAACGGACGAACGACGAATTAGGGACGACAGACAAAAGGCGTTCATAAAAAATCACCATGAGCTAAAAATTGGTCAGATTGGGCTTCCATACATTGAGGGCTTCATGCAAAATGATGTAACTACATCTTGTTCAAGATTAACCCTTTCCCTCATATGACAATTCTTCAGCAGACAACTTTAAACATATTTTGTCAAAACATAGTAAATCTCTATAATTGAATAGATAACCTATGACTAAAAGTGGAAAACATTGTGGCAAAGGGAGAAATTGCACGTTTTGTGCAATTTCTTCTATTGTTACTATGTTTTCAAAAAGTCATCTGCTGCAGAGGCGTCAGAAAGCGTCTTAATGAAAGAAAGGGTAAATGTATATTGATTCATAATTCTTTCAACTCTAGCTGAGAGATAGCTCGCGCAGCAAAGTTACATATCAGGTTTGACGGTCCACTGGTTCACTGGGATGTTTTGTCAATTAGATAGATTGTAAAATATTAAACCTTTCCCTCATGCAACAAATTCGCAGCAGACAACATTTTGGTAGCATCTAGGCAAAACTATTGGAAAATCTACATAAATTAAAACAATATTGTTGAAAAGAGTTAAAAGATTGTGACAAAAGGAGCAATTTCACTTTGTGTCACAATGTTTTCAAAAGTTGTCTGCTGCAGATAGGTAAAAAACATGTCTGCAAGTGGGAAAGGGTTATATCAGAGGTCCAGATAAGGGTCATATTTGTCATATTTTTTAAACCTCTAAACCCCCTATGTTGTGGAACTCAAATATTCTCGGTGAGATGATTCTTTTGAGCACCAACAGCATAGGGTTTTATTGAGATTCAAATAAGATTTTGTGATGAAAACCTGTTAACTCCTGTTTATCTAGGCTTCTTATCAATTAACCCTCTACCTCATATAGACGCTTTCTGACGCCTTTGCAGCAGACGACTTTTTGAAAACATAGTGACAAAGGAAGAAATTGCACAAATCGTGCAATTTCTCCTTTTGACACATTATTTCCACTTTTAGTCATAGGTTATCCATTCAATTATAGAGATTTTCTATGTTCTGATAAAATATGTTCATGGTTGTCTGCTACATAATTGTTGTATGAGGGAAAGGGTTAAAATTATGATACAGTTTTGCATTAAGGTCCAGTTTATATGCTTTGCAAGGAAGGACCTTGAAACAGTTATAATGTGTTGTTGAGCCCGGCTAACTAAGTCTGTAGCAATCCAGGTGCTGTGGGTTTTAACCCCAGCCTTGATGACAATCTTTCAGATGTTTAACAAAAGTCACTGTGACAAGTGTCATTCTTTTCTTCACCCATTGGACTAACAGTCTATGTGGAAAAGCAGACAGTGGCTGGAAAGTCTCTTGTAGGCAATAGTGGTATGAAAAAGCCACGAAACACATATATGAACTGGCCACAGTGATATGAAAATTTGTTAAAAACGGCATTAAACCCCAATCAATCAATCATTATGCAATTACTTTGCCATATTCATTATTACAATTTTTAGATAAAAGCCAAAACTTTACTTATTCTGGATGAATAATTGACATTTTGGATATTCATAAATGAATTGAGCAATGGCATAAGCTTACGGATTGTTAGCTCTTCTGAAAAAAAATTGAGCTATTGTGATACCCTTGGCGTCTATGTCGTCACAAAACTTTAACCTTACCTCATAACTTAAACAAACTTTCAACATTTTCAAATGAAACTTGGTACACATCTTCCTAGGAACAATATGCATAATAAACTTGAGATTAAATAATTATCCAATAATGCCACTTTGAAAAAACAGATGAGCTTTGGCGTTCGCTCTGCGGCACTCTTGTTTTGTATTATCTGCTTTGGCATAGAGATACTTAGGAATCATTTATTAGTCCCTCTGTTACACTTTCACTTACAGTATCTAATTTACTTTATATACTAATTATCATCTCTCGCAGGGTAGTACATACATGATGTTTTTGATAATGTCTCACTGTTAGATCTTATGATATAAACAATGGTTTAATCTCAATATTTACAAACTTCAATTTAATTGGCAATAAATAAAAAGACTTTGTTTGTGTTAGATGTGCCATGAAGATTTTGTCATCACTGCAAATGACTACAACCCTCATATTTACTCCTACCTTGCGTTTGTGAAAGTATGAATTGTGCATTTTTTGAATGATGAAAATCTCAATATTGTACTGAAAACAAATGAGGAGGGCCTGATGAAAGCTAACTCTATTAATCCTTTCCCTCATACTATTCTGCAGCAGACGACTTTGAACATATTTTATCAAAATATAGAAAATCAGTATAATTGAATGGATAACCTATGACTAAAAGTGGAGAAATTGCACATTTTGTGCAATTTCTTCTTTTGTCACTGTTTTCAAAAAGCCATCTGCTGCAGAGGCGTCAGAAAGCGCTCATATGAGGGAAAGGGTTAAACAGATGAAGGAAAACATACGAAAATCAATGAATGAAAGTGTAATTATTAAATAGAGTGGAAAACATTGTTGCAAAATAAAAATTGCTAATTATGAACAATTTCTCCTCTTGCCACACTGATTTCAAAAGTTATCTGCCGTAGATGCGTCAGGATGTATCTGCAAGTGAGAAAGGGTTTATAAACTGTTTATTTGATAAAAACATCTAAAAAAAAAGAATAATGTTACTACAGATTTGGAAACATTGTTGGTAAAGAAGACATTACTAACAGTTATTTCTTCTATTCTGACAATGTTTTCAGTATTAATTGTCTGCTGCAAATATGTAAAAGATCATCTGTATCGGGGGAAAAGTTAATTCTCAAGAATATACTAAAACTAACCAAGATTGCAGTGCGGTGTGTAGAGATGCAGATATTACAAACTTTGTATAAAAATTGAACCAAAGGTCCTGGGTTCATATCCCTGGAAGAATAGATGGGTTCTGCCTTTAAGATTTTTATTGGCACAAGTGCTGGTTAAGTCTCCAGGACGCAGACAAAAATAGTGATTAATATTAGCTGCAAGCTTGATTCACAATCAACGTAAAATAATTAAGTTGTTGCTGATATTTACTTTGAAAACAATCGAGAAAAAGTATAGCATATGGAAATGGAAGTTTAATTTTGTTACACAGTTAAAAAAAAAAAAGGGAAAATCAAAAATAAAATCCACTTTTCTCAAACATTGTGGAAAGTAGATGTTGCCAATTATAAGCAGTTGCTTCTTTTCTGAAGATGTTTTTCGAAAGTCCTCATTTCATTGGGTTTGAACGTCGTTTACAACGCTTAAACAGTCATAGCATGGCTATGAGTATACTCATCTATGTGTTTTCTGGCTTTCTCACAAGCAACTGGCTACTTTTCCACATAGACTATTATTAGCCCATTGGTGGAAATCTAATGACACTTGTCGCATTGACTTTTGTCAAACATCAGAAAGAATGTTGGCCAAGTTGGGGTTTGAGATCACAACCCTTTGATTCACTGCTCTCGTCGCTACCCAATGAGCTATCAGGGCTCAGTTCCTATAGCAGTGTCATCAAAAGTGTATTGACGTCTGGTTTCTTGTAGGTCCGGCCAAGATCATGTGGTTTGAGAAGTTTTACATCTGGATGCGGTTTATAGAGAGAAATGGGATGTACCCTGTAGTTATACTGTGTGCCTTAACTAGATCTGTACCAGCTGTTCTCTGTAAATTCGGATTTTAGTAAGTCAACATTCTTAGACCATTCACTGCCGTTATGCCTTTCCTGTACTGTGATAAGACGTTTTCTGACTCGTATGCAGCCAACACATGTGGAAAACTTTGGGACAATTTCTCCTTTTGCCACAATGTTTTCTACTTAATTCAATAATTGTTTTTCACGTTTTAGAGAGATTTCATATTTTTGATTAACTGAATTCAGAGGAATCTGCTCTTGAGCTGTCCTCTGTTAATTCAGATATTGAATCATGGACAATTTCTCCTTTTGCCTTGATACATTACACAAAACTATCATGGTCCTCTTGTATTTTAAGACTTGTATGCTTTAAAAAAAAATCTGTTTACAAAAAATTAACTTCTGGAAAACTGGAAACATTTCTGAGACAGAGGTGAAACATAATAATTGTGTAATAGTGAACCTTCCTCGGCAAGGTGACATATAGGAATCACCTTTCCCGTTGTCTTTGTGTCACACCGATGTTTATTGGCAGGCAACATTTTTGTTTCTTCCAATGCTATTGTTTCACAGTTATTCTGACACTTTCTCACATACAAAAAATATGAAAACATCTATTAAAAATCTCTAAAAAAGATTGATTGATATGGGTTTTAAGCTGTTTTCAACAATATTTCATTCTTATCATGGCAGCCAGTTCAAATACTTGGAGCTGGGGTTTCGAACTCACAACCCCTGGATTAATAGTCTGTGTTTCTACTGACTGAGCAACAATATTTCATTCTTATCATGGCAGCCAGTTCAAATACTTGGAGCTTGGGTTTCGAACTCGCAACCCCTGGATTAATAGTCTGTGTTTCTACTGACTGAGCTAGAGTAGCTCGGCCTCAAAAAATGAAAATATTTTTATAGAATTAAGTCATTATGAGCAATTGCTTCTTAAGCCACACTATTTTTCAGGGGTCATCTGATGTGTCTACACATGGGAAAGGGTTAGGAATATCTCATGCCTCTGCTCTTTAACCAAAATGAATAAACATTTTGAAAAATTGCAGGATAAAAAATTTGAAATCATTGATTGCATTGACATGTTTTCCATTTTAATCGGATCATAATTAAAACGTCTTAAAATAAGCATATATAAAGTTCTTATTGATATTAATTTTGTTCAAGTCAGTTGCATCATAGGTGTAGAGTGACATATGTATAACAAAAATGTTTATGAAGAAAAGTTTAATAAAAAAGTTTTATTTGGTTTAATGCCATTTTAATATTATTTCAGTTATATATTCAACCTACTGTTTACTTATTCATGAAATGTGCCTTGCTCTTGGGCACTCGACCATGACCGTCATGCCACAACTGGGGATCAATAAAAATGTCAAATGGATATAATTTGCATGCTAACAACAAAAAATGTTTTTGTGTATTTTCAGTTTTGGCCCACTCGTGATAACAGTGTGTTCCTTGAAGCTGCTGAGATTTGCTTTCTCCAACACACCAAAACAGCACATGATTCTGGCCTTCACTGTTCTCTTCTTTAAATACGACTTACGATGGGCAACAGAGACCACACTTATTGATTTGTTTTTAATTTCAATTCTCTTTGTAAAGGTACATGTACTAGCCTATTTAACATTGTTACATCGTTTTGTGCCACCTGAATTGGCTGGTTGACACTTAGCAATCCATTTTCTGTCTGTCCAACAGCCTGTTTGTCTGTCTCTCTCTTAGGCAGAAGACAAATGTGTTCCTTTAATCCTTTCCCTCATACAACAAATCTGCAACAGACGACTTTGAACAAGTCTAGGCAAAAGCACAGAAAATCCCTTTAAATGAAAGAACAATAATAGAATAGAAATGAAAACATGGTGACTATTGGAGAAATTGTTCTTATATGAGCAATTTCTTCTTTTGTTTCCGTGTTTTCAAAAAGCCGTCTGCTGCAGAGGCATCAGAAAGTGTCTAAATGAGGGAAAGGGTTAAAACTAAAGTATACTTGGTGGATAGAGTTGAAAGCCTTGTGAGTACAGGTAAAATTGCTCATCATGAGCAATATCTCCTTTTGCCACAATGTTTTCAAAAGTTCTATGGTGTAGATGCGTCGAGATACGCCTGTAAATCAGAAAGTGCCAAAATTATCTACAGTTGACGGAAGATGTCTTTAACACTATACCATATAAAGACACTTTCTGACGCATCTGCAGCACTTTTGAGAACATTGTAGCAAAGGGATAAATAGCTCATAATAAGCAATTTCTCCTTTTGCCACAATGTTATTTGTTTTTATTAAACAATAATGCTTTAATTCAAAGAGATTTTCCGTAGTTTTGGCCGGATGCTTCTAAAGTCGTCTGCTGAAGATTTGTTGTATGTGGGAGGGAAGGGGTTAAATCCCTGAATTTTAGCCTAATCTTAATCTGTAACATTGTTGACTGATTCTCTGCAGGGAAATACAAAACAAGAGAACAGAGGTCCAAATAAGGAGGGGTTTATAGCTCATTTCCACATGGTATCTCCCTCATTATCCAACCAAACCCTATGTTGTATGTACTCAAAACAATCGTCTCATTAAGACGATTTTATTTTAGTTCCCACAACATAGAGTAAGGGGATAAAATAAGGATTTTAGAGTAAGCAAAACGCTTACTTTCTAGAGCTCAACACCTTAATATATCTTCAAACTAATTTTGGTAATACAGAAATGCACCATCACCCTAATGGCTTTGCTGGCTCTTGTAACAATTCAAGGCAAATTAGGAAATTCTCTTTTGTAGCACAATTCAAGGCAAATTATGAAATTCTCTTTTGTAGCACAATTCAAGGCAAATTAGGATATTTCCTTCAAAATCAGTTCAGTGGTCTCACAAGGGTAGATTTTTAGTTAAATAAATTTAAATAAGTTTACCTCATAGAGATTTTACATAACTTTGCCTTGATGTTTTCATAGTCGCCTATTGCTGATTTCTTGTATGTGGGAAAGGGTAATAAATAAACAATTTCCACAGAGGTGTCAAAAGTCTTCTGCTATTGTAATAGATATAAAAAATTTCTGGGAAAAGGTTAAATTAAAAAATTGAAGGATTTTCTCCCTAAAAGATCTGGATCATGTTTTTTCCCTGACAGAGTGTCTGATGATTTGGTTTGATCCCCGACTTGCGTCTGCTGCATTGACACCTGCACTTCAATCATGTTGCATTTCTGCATCCTTTTGGGAGAACGTTTGATCCTTTCCCATTTTAAATAAATCTGCAGCATATGAATTTGAAAACATTATAGTCAGAAATATGGAAAACCTGAAATAAATGTATAATAATTGAAAAGAGTTAAAAACATTGAGGTAAAAGCAGAATTTTTTACAGGTAAAAAATTTCTTTTTTTTGCTGCAATGTTTTTTAAAAGTCATTTGGTGCAAAGGTGTTGTCAGAAAGCGACTGTATGTGAGAGAAGGTTTAAGACTTGTTCTAAATTAGAGCTCAGCCTAGTTCTCTCTAATGGGACTCAAAATGGGGAGAACCGGCAGCTATAAAAAACAGAGAAATTGCTTCTGAAATTACAATGCACTAATGAGGTGGAAATTAAGAATGTTGCAGATAATGTACTGAATCTGTATTTAAAAAAAATATCAAAGCGTTGAACATGCTGATGGCAATTGTTTCTGTAATTTTGACATAATCATATTAGACTGGTGACATAGGGGGTTAATTGACTTTCCATAAGGTCCACAAGTGAACTTTATTTCAATTTCTTTGTCTAAAAAAGTCTTGGATCAACTTTCATGTACACAGATAGTGGAGACTCTTTCAAGACTATGCGGATGCACAGTGAGGCTCACCCGAGTTTTCACTATTTGATGATGCATCAAGATGCAAAATCGCTAAACATGGCTCATTTAAAGTTTAAATCAGTATCAGAATAGTGAAATAGTAAGGGGAAATCTAAAATAAGTACTTCTGAAAAGTGAATAAGGCAAGGAAAAATTAACAGAAAGTCATGAATATATTATTGGGAATGTAAAATGATGGATGATCAATGTAGATGAAATGGATAGAATCTGAGAAACTGGAGTTCCAGTATCCATTTCCCACATGCATTAATTAATTGGGGTTTAATGCCGATTTTAACAGTATCACGGCAGCCAGTTCACCTACTCATGTTTTTCCTGGTTTTCACACACCAGTACTCCACACAACAATCTTCCCAAGTAACTGGCTGCTTTTTCACATAGACTTAGCCCATTGGTGGAAGACGAATGACGCATTGACTTTTGTCAAACGTTGGAAAGAAAGTTGGCCAAGCCGGGATTCGAACTCACAACCCCTGGATTGACAGCCCGCGTCGCTATCGACTGAGCTACCGAGGCTCGACCAATTCGGCAATTTCTGGAGGACCCGGCCGGGGATCTTACCCCGGTATCTC
>JAUELF010021475.1:0-17700 GCA_031471495.1 Clinocardium nuttallii
AATTGCCGCGACTGGGGATCGAACCAGGGACACCCTGTTTCGAAATCCCCAACGCTAACCACTCGACCACAGCGGATCGTACGACAGTCAGTGGAAACAGCAACTTCTGGTATTGATTTACTACAAGAGGATATCATCAGAAGCTTAAATAAAAAGTGTTAACATAATTGCGTTTGTCAATTATAATAACAAGAACCGTCTTGTGATCTTTGTCAATGATATTCTGGTACAACCTTAGCTAATTCTTGCCAATTTCAATCTGAACAGCTTCAAATTATAAGATGACCATTTTGTTTATGCCTCATATTGGAATGAATTTTAAAGAAAATATCAAATTCACAATTCTCAAAGTTCATAAGGTTTATCGTTGAATTGAAAGGAAATCCGCGCCAGGGGGGATTTTAAAGAAAACTTGGACCTCCTTGTTTTACTATTAACAAAAGATTATTTTTTTAAAATGTTTACCCTTACACTCGGCACACAACACTTTGTCGATAAGGTATAATTTAATTGTTTAATTAGTGTTTTTGTTGTATAATTATCAGAAGAAATATTTTCACCATGATCAGAATTGACTTATTTCAAATGTTATTTAGAATTAGTTCCAGTTCGTTTGAAAAGACTCATGTATTCTATTTACATGAAATAGTAGATATGCCACGCACAGTGTTCACTTGGGAAAATCTGTCCAAGTGTTGACGGAATTCTTTTTATACTCATTTGCATGACTGTTTGGCATAACCATCGTTGCATTTCTTAACAAACAGTCTTGGAACTAGTATTTGAAATAAATAAAAATCTAAATTATCTTTATACAGATATTTTATTGAGACTTTGTTGATGGTTGAGATTTAAGCTTCTTTGATTAAAATATTTTAAATCAGTGTCATTACTTTCTTTTAACGACGTTCTTCAACTGCAAACAACAATTGGTGAACTATGTAGCAGTTCATTTTGAAATGGAGCGACGTCGTATTTGCAAAAAAAGGTGGGATTAACACGAAAGGCCACACCTTCCTAAATATGCGCACTAAATGTCCGGTTCTTTGCAGAAAAGCAGATTAGCTTTACTATTTTGGAGAGTCACGTGACTTGTTTCCTTTTTTTCCTATTGTGGGAAATGAAAGAATGCAATGTTCAAAGGCTTAAGTTGAGTTAGTATGAACAAAACAAGGTTTATATGTAGTTCATAGGAATTTTATTATTTCTTCGTTGTATATGTATTAAACCCTTTCCCCTCCCCAATAAGCTATTATTCAATTGTCTGTTTCAAAAGCATCTTGCAAATGTGTTATCACATCTGATTTATTGGAAATATGACTTGATCTGGGATGAAACACTCTGAGAATAGGTGGAATTGCTCATTTGAGTGATTTCTTGGTTTCTTGCTCGACCTGTCTGCTTCAATTTACACAAGGTGTTGTCAGTTAGGAGCAAAGGGTTAAACCATGCATGACCAAGGTTTTCTTTCTTTCTATGAGGTAAAGCGTTAAAAGTTAAAAGTTAAAAATTGACCAACCAGGCGACTGTCATTGTTAACTTAAATCATTCGATGTGCCAGATCAGTTTTTCATTGGTCATTGCAATTAGAGAAACAAAACTTTGATTGGTTAACAAAGTATTACGTATAAGAGGGCGTGAAAATGTAGACATTGTATTTATTTCCGTAACACACCATTGACAGCGACCAATGAATTGTTATTTGCACTTTTCAGATTGTATAGTCTAATTTTACCATTGGACGCCTAAGCGGCATTCCCTGTTTGTCATTCAAGTAATAAACACGTAATGTACGCATTTAAGTCAACCGACTGCGTTACAGGGGCTCGGCTTGTATACAAGAGAACACAAAAAGAAAACATATAATTTTCAGGATTTTCTTTTTTTGCAACACAGTTATAAGCCATCTGCACGTGGTAAAGGGAGGTTTGTACAAGTGGTGGGACACACACGTTTCACATTATGACAAAAAGAAAACATATAATTTTCAGGATTTTCTTTTTTTGCAACACAGTTATAACCCATCTGCATGTGGTAAAGGGAGGTTTGTACAAGTGGTGGGACACACACGTTTCACATTATGACAAGTTACAGAAAATGTTATTCCTGAAAAGAATGAAGAAATGAATCATTGTAACCACATTCTCCTTTTCCAAAAATGTTCGAGAAAAAAATGAAATGCTTCGCTTTATTTTATCTTTATTTTATCTCTGTCCATAGAAGTTGTTTGAGCAAAGAAGAATTGTTTCTAAAATGAGAGATTTCTACTTCCCTGCATTTATTCAAAAAATAATCTTCTACTCTGACATAGGAAAGTATTAGTTTTTTCATTAATGTTTACCACGCTGTCAGCACCGAATTAACAAGAAGACTATTCCATGTTCAATATCGGACGATTTTATTGTTCATGTATTAAACATTTACACTATTTCCATTAATAACTAAAATTAAAGAAAACAGACTCTATAAATATTGAATTAAAAACGTTCTCAATATATTAGTTCACGGATTCAATTCAGAATGACAAAAAAGGTTCGTAATGTAAAACACTCTTTAGGCAAAACTGAATGTAATTATCTTGATGCATTGAAGATGTGTTTTTATACGGACGTGAAACCGTCCTTTTATTTGGTTTATATGAAGTTTTCAACACTATTAAAGTTATATCGCGGTGACAGTTCACATATTCATGATCGCTTGGCAAACAAACAAGTACTAGGCTAGGAAATGTGCCTTGCGTATAGGAGCTCCAACGCACCCCAACGCTTAACCAGTTGTCTACGGCGTATTCCTTAATAACATATAATGCAAGACTGAATGTTATTATCTGGACACATTAAATATGTAACATAGTGTCCCTGGGCAAATGCACCATCACTCTTAATGCATTCACCTGATAACGAAAACCGTATTTCTAATTGCAAATCTATAATTTCATATATTATTTGTTTTACAGTCTATGAGGTAAACCGTTAAAAGTTAAAAGTTGCACTGTTTACCAAAGTCATTAGCCGTGCCAGGACATATTTTCATTGGACGTCGCAATTAGAGAAGCAAAACATCGATTTGGTGACACAGTATTACGTATAAGTGGGCGTGTCAATTTAAACATTGTAATAGTTGTCATAACACACCATTGAACGTGGACGGAACAATACAATTATTGAATTGTTTATCGCACATTACCGATTGTATAGTCTAATTTTAAACGATTTGTTAATGTTTAAAAGATATATATTTGTATAGCACTGGAAACTCAAATCAGAGAATTCTGATAATATATTTTGAAATACACAGATTAAATGAAGAAAATGACCTTTCGGCTACCATCGACGCCTCAGTGGCATTCCCTGTTTGTCCCAATACACATCGTACGCATTTAAGTTAACCTATTCTCCCATGCAGACAATACTGTACACACTTTTAACGCACTTTGTAGATGTTTGTTTTATTGTGCATAGGGTGTATTCATCATGGAAAATGTTTGAGGGAAAGCTTTCAGAAAATTTCACATTACCATTTTTAATCATCAGTTGCTGATGCATTTAGAGATTATAATAAAGAATGTCTAGGACGTCCAGAAATCAATGGGCTAGACAGATTTTTGTGACATCCTCCAGTTAAATATTGTTTTCAAATAACCCTTCCGACTCGATAGCTTATCGGTTAAAATATTCGCTTCTGGAGTAATAGGTCGAAGGTTCAAAGCCGAGCGGTGACAGTTGTGTCGGTTCTGGTAAAGTCGATTGGGTGCCCGGCTACATAATGGTTCCAAAAGCCAATCTCAGGGTGCCTAACGATATACAACTCGGGACGTAAAAACTTTTCAAGACAAAGGTATCTTTTAAATCAGAAATGGAACTTTCAATAGTGGTGACACTTACTTTACTTATGGACGTATTATAACGCCTCTGCAGCAGATTTTTGAATTATTGTGGCAAAAGGAGAATTTGCTCATGATGAAGTTATTCTTCTTGCTTTTGTTTTTTATGTTTCCAATTATATTCAATTGTCTTTCGGTTTTTCTAATAGTATGTGCCAATATGTTTTCAAACTCGTCGGCTTATGTCATCGAAAAGAAACACGTTTCATACGTTTGAAGAAAAAACTTTTGTAAATGAAGGACATTTTTAATCCAGGCAATATCTCCTCTCTCCCCAATTTCCAAATGTTTCCCGAACTTTAAAAGTCGTCTGCTGCAGACACCATTGAAGTAAAGTCATCCTTGTATTAATCAAGAAGTACGTACATATTAACATAAAACCAAGGAATACCGTTTTAAAAAAAGACTTGCTCTGCGTATGTCATTCGCATGTGTTATTCTTTTGTTTCGGAAACTACTATTTCGTTTTAATTACCCTGCCTTAATAAAAGCACTGCAGTTCATACAAATAGTGATACCGGTGTAATACGCCCCCAAAACCAGCACAGCGATAACACATGGGTTCTCAACAAAGGCGCACGGTATAACAAACCGATCATATTTCATTGTATTTCTCAACTTTCTTTTAAACCTTCGGTGTTTTATGAAAACAACTACAGATAAAACGAATAATGATATGGTATAATAGGCAACACATATTGAAGTGCATTTAATGCGTTCTGACTTAAATACTTTAACGGGGCCTTCTGGCGAAACCACATAAATCCTTTACAAAGGTTAAGATCAGCCTGTGTAGACGCACAGTTCGATCAGACAGTTTACGCTCGACGACGCTCGACAGACTTTACGATAAGGTTGATCCTGATTATCGAATTTACTGAAAGTCAGAGTCAATATTATAATTTATAACATATTGTCTCTTACCTACGCACGCGCCTATTTATACTTTACTTTTAACCCCGCCAGTTGATTTGAGGCCTTATTGACATTTCGACGTGGAATCCTTTATAGATCACATTAGCGTGCAGCTTAGTGGATCAAGAATTTTAGTTTTTAGTCTAAACATACGTTGATTAAATCTTTGGCAAAATTTGAAAGCTCTGCAGCTTAAAACTTTAATTGACAACATGAGACATTACTATTTGCCGCAATGATAGCAAATGCATTCTAAAACTAAATCTTTATAGAAAGCAACTTTCCAAATTTGTTCATCACATGTTTTAGAAATGTTCTAGAATGGTCATTAGAGAATGCTGGAATTTGTCACCGTCAGATCTGTTTGCTGGACATTATGATGTTTATGTTTATGTGTATTTCCTTTTTTCCAACATTTCTCAAAATTCGTCTGCATTTAAGAAAGTATGAGACATATAATAAATTACATAGATACTTATATGATGTATCCTTGACAGACTGAAGGTAGTTTACCCTTTCTCACATATCTGCAGCAGACGACTTTGCATACATGTAGGCAAAACTATTGACACTCTGTATATATGATAGTATTAGTGGTCAATAAAGTTTAAACAATGTGACAATAGAAAATATTGCTCATCTCGAGCAATTTCTCCTATTGCCTCAATGTTGCATCAATGTTTAAAACTCTATTGCTGTAGAAGCCAAGCCGCAGAGGGCGTCGTAGTGTGCGAAAGGGTCATTCCTTGACTTTATATAGTCTACAATCCTTGTGTCTACAGCAGCCGGTGAACAACTTATCCTTAATCCAGAATGGTTTCAAGTATGTGTACAAAAGTCTTTAATGTGTCCAGATAGTAACATTCAGTCTTGCATTAAATGTTAATGAGAAATACACCGTAGAAGACTGGTTAAGCGTTGGTGAGCGTTGGAGTTTCCATGATGAAGACACCCTATGCACTATAAAACAAACTTCTACAATTTGTAACTTAAACGTTTGTACAATACTGTCTGCATGGGAGAATAGGTTAACTTAAATGCGTAAGATGGTCATTACGTGCGAAGGACAAACAGGGAATTAATGTCATAATATATTATCAGAATTTCCTGATTTGAGTTTCCAGTGCTATACAAATATATTTTTTTAAACAATACAATTCATTTCAAATTAGACTATACAATCGAAAAAGTGCAAAAAACAATGCAATAATTGTATTGTCCCGCCCACCTTCAATGGTGTGTTATGAAAACTAATATAATGTTTACATTGTCACGCCCTCTTATACGTAATACTGTGTCAACAAATCAATGTTTTGCTCATCTAATTGCAATGACCAATGAAAATATGACCTGGCAAGACTAATGATTTTGGTAAACATTACAACTTTTAGCTTTACCTCATATACTGTAAAACAAATGATATATGAAATTATAGATTTGCAATTGGAAACAGGTTCTTTGTTATCAGGGGAATGCATTGCGAGTGATGGAGAATTTGCCCAGGGGCACTATTTTACATATTCAATGTGTCCAGATAACAAAATTTAGTCTTGCATTATATATTAATAAGGAATACGCCGTAGACGACTGGTTAAACGTTGGGGAGCGTAAGAGTTCCTATGCGTAATGCACATTTCCTAGCCTAGTACTTATTTGTTTGCCAAGGGCCGCGATATAACTAGAATAATGTTGAAAACGGCATATAAACCAAATAAAAGGACAGTTTAATGTCTGTATAAAAACATATCTTCAACGCATTAAGATAATTACATTTAGTTTTGTTAAGAAAAAACAATATCTGCTCGCCAAATGGTCTTATGCCGATAGGCGAGGGTGAATAAATACGGAATATTATGTTGTGGGGTGGGTAAATGAGTTCAAGTAGCATGGAATACGAACTCATTTATACACCCCACAACAAAATATTCCTATATTTATTATATACCTAAAATATATGAGCAGCAAAAAGAATAACAAATATGCATTCAATTAACTTTTGATTGATTTTACATTTTATTAAACGTAAAATTAATATTTTATGAATGGCGGATTATTATCCCTTCAATTACGCCACGCCCCATAATACATTTCATTATGTATGCTCCACCCAATATCATCATGAAACAGATCACGTCACTGTATCACGTCACAATCTTGTATTTACACCGCATAGAGATACGGAATTTTAATCTGTCATGGTGTATTTGCGCATGTCAATGTGCGTGTATTTCCACCGCAAAATAAACAGGCATATAATAAAACCACATATTATCAAAGGAGGTCGAACGACGGACAAAAGGCGTTCACAAAAACTCACCATAAGCTATTTGTCGTCAGATGAGCTAAAAATGTTGAAAGCGTCGGAAAACACAAAATAATCAACTATTAATTAGTAACTTACCAATATATAAAGTATAAAGGCTTGCTATAGGGATACTTTCTAACTCTATGTTTTAAAAGCAGACACGAACTTTTATTACAATGAAATTTAGTAAGTTTGCCCCTTCCTTAACCCACATTGCAGCCATAATATGTCTTTGCTACTACTTTGTAGAGGGTCGCCAAAAGAACATTTTTTCCAGATTATCAGGGAATTTGGTAATCGGATTCAGAGGAGAAGACTTTTAACGTGTTGCCAGTTTACCCCCTTTTTTATTCTGCAGCTACCGACGTTTTTTTATATAATTTAATCTTTGAAAATGTTTTGACGAGGCTCACCGAGAGAACAGTAATGTGAAGTTTGGTTAACGGCCCATCACAAGTCACCGAGAAGAAGATATCACCATTTGAAGTAAACGGACAGTGAGTGATCACAATAGATTACATTCAGCCTTCAACTTGAAGTTGATCTAAATAAGTGAAAAGTGTTACAATTTCGGTCAAATCTTGACTTTAATTGTTGTAGATGCAGTATTTATTTAAGATTCATTGTATAAGAAAATGAAGTATCTTTTAAGCCATTCTCACATACAAGGAATTTGAAGCAGATTACTTTGAAAATGTCATAGTCTGTTGAAAAGCAGGATAAATCCTAATATACTTGTATAAATCTTTTTACGAAAAGTAGTAACTAATCATGAGACATTTCTTGGTTTTTGTTCTTAGTTTACATGTCTTCTGCTTCTGAAACATCAGCAAGAGTCTGTAGTCTGTAAGTGGTAAATAATTTTCCCTTTTCATACATATTTATACTTTTCAGACGTCTCTGCAGCAGTGCATGTTGCAAACAGTATTACAACAGAAAATACATCTAGTGCTCGGAATGAGCACTTTCCCCTGTAATCAATGTTCTTTCAACAATATTCAATATTAATGCTGTTGAATAAAAAAAATCCAAAATGTTGTCACTTTAAAACGTATGTACCTGTATCATCATTCAAAACTTATACATATTTCATTCTCTTATCATCACCTCAGACTAATTTTCTGTTTTCAATTCTTTAAAAATAAGTTATTCTTTTCCTTTAGGGCATTTTACTCTTGCTAAAAGTCAAATGTATATAGTATTCACACATTTCCCACTTTTTAACAAATCTGTAGAAACCCTTGGAAAACATTTTGGAAAATCTCAATTTATTTCAGTATAATTATTGAATAGAGTTGAACAAATTGAGGTTAAAATACATTTTCTCTATTTGCACTAATGTTTCAAAAGCCGTCAAAAAACGTCTATATGGGGTAAAGGGTTATATAAGAAAGAACCCAAACATGATTTACTTGTATAAGATTTGCTATTTAGTACATGTAAAAGGTTAAATTAAAAGAAAAATTCTTTGCTATGTCAGACTAGAAGATTATTTCTTGAATAATTGTAGGGATGCAGATGTTTCTCGTTTTAGAAAAAAAATCTTCTTTGCTGAAAAACACTTGTATCAACAGAGATAATATAAGGAGCAGCATTCCATTTTTTTCTCGAACAGTTTTGGAAAAGAAGAATCTGGTTACAATGATTCATTTCTTCATTCTTTTCAGGAAAAACATTTTCTGTAACTTGCATAATATTAAACCTTTGTGCCACACCACGTGTACAACCCTCCCTTTACCACATGCAGATGGATTATAATTCTAAATAACATTTTATTTTTTATTTTTGTCATAATATGTTCTTTTTGTCATAATGTGTTCTTTGTATACAAGCCGAGCCCCTGTAATTCAGTTGGTAACGACGCGGGTTGTCAATAGGGGTTGTGAGTTTAAATCCCGGCTCGGCCAACTTTTTTCCGACGTTTGACAAAAGTCAATGCGCCATACGTCATTTGTCTTTCACCAATGGGCTAAGTCTATGTGGAAAAGCAGCCAGTTTCTTTGGAAGATTGTTGTGTGGAATAAATTAGGAAATATATGAGTAGGTGAACTGACCGACGTGATATGACTGAGAAAATGTTTAAAACGGTGTTAAACTCCAATTAATCAACATTTTGTATACAATAGAAACATGACCATTGATGGATGTTGAACTGGTTTTTGATTGGTAGTTTTCAAAGATGTCTGCTTAGGTCCGATATATACGTGCAATATTAAGGTGTAAATGTTCGCGCTTCACATACATACGCTTAGCAGATGTCAGTACCAACGCATTTGTATTGTCTCTTCTGTTGCTTCGTACCTTTCATAAACTCTTGAAAGCCTCTAGCATAAAGTTCATCGGTTATGCTCAAACTTTATTGAGCCATGATTTTATCACCAAGCACAAAATTATTTTTGAATCTCTGAATTCTGTGTTATATGTATATAAGAGAAAACTAAAGGAGTTGCAGTGAAAGTAGGCATTCATTGAAATTAACTTTTAATATTCACTTGTCTGAATATCCTTAGTGCTTGCATGGTTATATATACCATTTACACTTAAACTTCTGCACTGGTCCGAACCAAAAATTACTGACAACAGACAATATGACCCCTGCTAAGTACGCAGACTGAGTGTAGATCAGGTATCTGGTATGGCTAAGAATCGCATTTGCCTTGCTTGATCGACCACAAATAAAGTGGATATACCTGTAATTTAAAAAACATAGTTAGAAATAACATGTTGTCAATTTGACAGAAGTATAACAATTTTTACTATGTGATAACATTTCTTAATCATGACTTACGTTATGAGTAAAATAGCAACATCTCACCATTCAAAAATCATACTCATTGGATAACATGTGCAATAAGGTAGGATTTACAGCCCTGTCTCTGGATGGATGTCGATAAATAGAGGATATTACCCAAACATGTGGACTGAGAGAAATTGTTGATGTCCCCGTCATATCTTCAATTGTTGAAAATAAGTTTAAAATGTGAATACCACATTTTTTAAAATTTGATTTATTGTCCAAGCCTCAAGAAGTGAGAAATTGTAAATTTGTAGCTATTTATATGTTTAACTAGTTGCTAACAAGGTTACTGTGTCATACCACACACTTAGTAGGAGACACATGGATCTCCAGTGGACAAGTGGTTAGCATCGGTGATTTGAAACTGGGCGTCCCGGGTTTGATCTGCAGTCGCGCTGCTGTGGTAATGGTTGAGTGATTCTGGGCAATGCACATTTCCTAGGCTCAACAGATATACTTGTTTTTATACCCAGGATCATAATTAAATGACTTGTGCCGTGATATAACTAAAATCATGTTAAAGATGACAAACAAAACAAGTAGGGGACACAGTCACTTACTGTTTAATTGCATTATTCCGAACTGGAATGTGGTGCAAAGAAACCCCGATATTGTTATAATACATATCACATATTTAACCATTTTGCCTCTTATAATGACCCCAGTATCATATAAGTAACACCTACGTTAAAAACATCACAGTAATATATTCCCCTAGGATTGTGTATATTTATGTTGCACGACAAGTCACTGACTTTACGAACTCTTTTAAAACTTGTCAGTCGGAAAGCTCATTTATCATCTATTTTCATCTTTGTTCAACAAAGAATATAGAGTTTAAGGACCAGTACTATGCTAGAAAATGAGCCTTCCCCATGGGCACTAAAACATGACTGTGGATATCCTTGAAGCTTTTGACGATCTGTTCTGACAAAATACGACTCAAAACGTATGCATTTTGATCATTGTTGTCACTTCCAAATGTCGATTTTCCGACGCTGTGGATAAAGCGTTGGCAATACACCGCTACATTGTTTTAAGTTTGTAGAAAGTGTATTGAGTTTTAAAAAGTATATTGGCGTAACGTTATGCAGTATAATCTATTGATCAACTAAACAAGATAGTATTGTCCTGGTTGTTTCAATAAACGTACTGATTAACCTCTTCCCGAATGCAGACGCCTTGTGTAGCATCTGCAAACCATACTTAAAAATGTTGCAAATGGAAAAAATGCTCAAATAAATTAATTTTATGACACTTTTATTTTCTACAAAAAAAATGAAACAATAGGGTCATGATAACCCTATATCGCTCACCTGGTTTAATAGAACTTGAAATAGTTTTAAAAGCTGATACCCGGCCTATCAAAATAATGAAAGCAAGCTCCACCCCCTGGGGGCAATGTTTACAACATATGGACATTATTTGAAAAATCTTAGTTCTTACAAGAAGGTTACCTAATGAACATGTGTATCAAATTGTCTTTAAATAGGGCCAGTACTTTTAAAGTTTTAACAATGAACATATAAGGAGGTGACCATGTTTTTTAACATATCGAAAATATTTCAACAATCTTGGTTGAAGGTGCCCTAAGGAACATTTGTGCAAAATAATTTTCAAATCAGGCCAGCACTTTTGGACAAGAAGTTTTTTAAAAGTTTAACAATGCCTACATAAGGAAAACGACCTCCGCCCCCTGCCGGCTATGTTTTTGATCAGATTGGAAATATTTGAACAACCTTGGTAGAGGGTGCCCTCAAGTAACATTTGTGCAAAACAAGTTTTAAATCAGGCCAGCACTTTTGGACAAGAAGATTTTTAAAGTTTTAACACTGCACATTTAAGGAAAACAAGCTCCGCTTCCTGGTAGCCATGTTTTTTAACGGATCGGACATATTTAAACAATCTTGGTCGAAGGTACCCCAAAGAACATTTGTGCAAAATAATTTTCAAATAAGGGCAGCACTTTTGGACAAGAAGATTTTTAAATGTTTAACAATGCACTTAAGGAAAACAATCTTTTCGCGGGCGGCCATGTTTCATAACGGATCCGAAATTGTTGAACAGTCATGGTAGAGTGTGACACAAGGAACCTCTGTGCACAATAATTCTCAAATCGGGTCAATACTTTTGGACAAAAAGGGTTTGTAATATTTGGCAATTTTCCCTTTTCTTAAGCCGCAGCAACCAAAGTTCTACTTGGAATTAAATTCTCTAAGGACCATTCCTGTGAAGTTAATTTGAAATATGTTCATTGGTTTAGTAGGTGAATTCATTTGTAGGAAATGGTTAACAGACGGACGTACAGACGACGGCAACGACGATGACGACGACGGACGCCGGACGGTGAGTGATCACAAAAGCTCACCTTGCACTTAGTGCTTAGGTGAGCTAAAACGTAGACTTATTTACAAACCATAGTTTTTGCACAATATTACCATTTCCTCTTCACCTATGTCTCACGTGCAGAAACATTATGAAACATAATATGTTTTAAACATTATGGAGAAGCAGAAATCAGCACGTATGACCCGAGTCCTGATCTTCCACTCTAATAAATTGATTGATTGTTTGATTGGGTTTAACGCCGTTTTTAACAATTTCTCAGTCATATCACGGCGGCCAGTTCACCTACTCATATGTTTCCTGGTTTTCTCACACCAGTACAACACACAGCATTCTTTCCAAGCAACTGGCTGCTTTTCCACCACTCTAATCAATGACTATACTTTCTTCAATAAAGATTTGCAATGTTTTAGCCAACATTATCTAAATGTCAGCTGTTGAAGATGTGTTGTATGTTGCAAAAGGTTAAACATTTAAATTATTATTTTATTCCCTGATTCATATTTTTCCATAGCAAGGGAGTTCGAATGAGTTAAGACCATTAAAAGGACCCTTTTGCTTTAAAAAAATAATCTCACGTGTAACTATTATTAAGCTTTCAAAACACACTCCGTCATATATGTTAATGTCATGTATTTTCACAAACAGTGTGCAATTGAAATTGAAAGTGCAGTCTTACTATGATTAAACCTACTTTCCAAATTGAGGTGACATTCGAGACATCTGCAGTAGACAGCTGCTCTTGAACAATTATCCCTTATGTGACAATGTTTTAATTATATTTCATAATTATTCTTCCATTCCTAAAAACCTTATATAAATTGACCTCAATGCTTTGGACGCCAATTGTAAATGTATGAGGAACTAGGTTATTTTCTACCACATACACACAATTCGCAGCATAAATACGACATTGAAAACGTATTGGCAATACATGTAAGGACCTTTGTAAATGAAAGTAAAATTAATTCATATAAATTTCATACTAAGGATGTTAACGGTTACGGATAGTACTAACAAGTTACTCGTCTAAGTATAGATTCATAGACAATCAACATTCACTTGCTTCCGGGTTTATTTTTGATGTTGTTGTTGTTGTTGTTTATTCTCGCGGTTAACAATAATTTATAAATCAGAATAGAACGTTATTATCGGAACGATTTCAATCACGTTAACCAATTTTTAAACTATATATGTTTTAATTTACAGTAGATCTTACATAGCTGCATATCTTTAAAAACCAACTCGGTCGAAAATGTGTTACAATCCTTAAAATACTCTTGGAGTATCTTAAATACAGTTTATTTTTTAAACGAACAATACAATGTTCACTTAATTATAATTCAATTTCTTTATTTGAATAACCTTTTACATGTTGTTGCAACATATATACATAATTAATACTTGTAAAGCAATACATATATTATAGTTTTAATATTGCCCTGTGCATATTTCCTATCAAAAGCCTTATATAAAAGCGTAATAGGACATAGTTGTTTTTATTTGTTTTTCACTGAATATTTAATAATTGATATCTTACGTAGTACAAGTTCCAACTTCTCCGTATACTGCTGCTCATGGTGTGGTGTTGGTGAGAACACCAATAATTAGTTTAAATGCACTTTTCTACGTCATCAGCTAATTGAAGTCCCCATACATCAACTCCAAACATCAAAATCGGTAAGTTAAGTGAATCGAACAATTTCATTTCTTCGCCAACCTTTACAGAGATTTGGCCAAATGATGAATACGACGCAAACATAGCGTTTATAGTTTGTTCGGAAAAGCTTTTCTGTGCCATGTTGAATTTCCCATTGTAGGACAATGAAGAACTCAAATATGAAAATGTGTGACTGTAGTTCCATTATAAACCATTTCAGGATCAATACTTGGGCGTTCATCGTAACAAACCATATAATAACCGTTTTTATTTTAACTGTCAGACCAAATTACGATTTCGGACGTTGTCATTTCAAGAATTGGATGTCGTTATCACGAAACGCTTGACTGCATCGATTCCCGCGAAAGAAAATCCCAATACATGTAGTTTTGTTTACGTGTCAAAGCCAATATTGCTGATTGTAGTCTTAGTTTTAGTATTACATGTATGTAGTGTACATACATCTGTAGATTATTAACGACCGAACACGATTTATAATATTGAATAAGTTGTTTATGCCAAACTAGCGCCACTTTCGGGTCAGCCAAAGGTAATTTCCCGAAATTATCAAATTATCAGTAAAACTGGTAACTTTTTAAGAATAATTTAATGCATGTAGTGATGACAAAATATTTGTTACTGAATCAATTTCACTCCCATGAATTTAATTGTTTTAACAAATATTAGTTGGTTGAAATGCAACAGTTGTCGTGCATGGAAGTGTGTACATTTATGTTTGCAACACCACTGGCAATATTTGAGTCACGAGAGGCGTATATATAGGGTGCAATTTTTGTTAACTGACATTGTATTCTAATTGTAATTGAATTAGATAATAACTTCGGTATCTTCCCAAACTGAAGGCATTTGTCATATTCCTGTGATGGCTTTTGATGAAAACATTTGACACGTATCCAGGATATGTTTACAGCTTGCAATTACAGACACTAACTAATTATTTTAACAAAGTTATATAATGGTTGAATTAACTCATGGTGTGGAGGAAGTATTTGTTGAACGATTTATGTAGTTTTGTTTCTCTTAACTTCCTTTCAAAGAGACAAGCTTCGATAATTTGGTTTCTGACCCGGAACTGTCAAGTTCACGTGTATAACATTAACTATGTAATGATTCCTAACTATGTAATGAATACAACAATGATTGTAAGCCTTCTTTAGTGTTTGAAAATAGTACAACATCGTCTGCAAAAAGTAACAGAAATTATTAAATGTTGTTCAGAGTAAAATAATCGTTATTTCTTGTAATACGGTTCTCATAGAAATCAATGATGAAAAGAATAAACAACAACATTCGCCTTAAGCATTCGAAACAGTCACTCAGTGTTATCTGATCTTACACAGGCCTTGAAATCTGTATAATATAACTGTATTAACATATTAACACTTTCGACATGAATGAAAACACTTTCTGTTAAATAAAGCATTGAACGGATGTATTTTTATCTATTTTAACTAAATGACTGTTTGGATTTCCTTTCAAATTAATTACACTTTTCTACGGTTTGTATTTCGGCCGTAGAAACAGATTTCTACATGTCGAGGACTTAAACGTATACATCCTCTTGTGATTATGTCATTTTCAATTTCCGACAACTATCACATACGTGTACTGGCTGAGTCTAATATCAGCATGTTGTACAAAGGCTTTCAGTATTCAGATCTTGGCACTAAATGGTTGAACTATTTTTAGAACTGATCCGATATACACTTTTTTTCGTTTCAACAAACTGATTTATATCATAAGCACAGGACATAATATTATATTTCACATCAACTCTTTTGATTGCGTTTTTCAAGTAAGTTGTTAATTTAGAAGAGACACGAGGCTTGCATAGATCGCCCAATATAGATTTAGTATATGCTTCTTCTTTTCTATCGATGAAACATTGTCCCAATGGACGAAACAATTTTATTTTTAACTCAGAATAAATTTGGATTGTATCTTGTATATATGATATGCAATTGCCAATTGGACAAAAAATGAATATTACCCTATTAAAAAGAGTCTTTCGATGTATTGATACCAAACAAAACATGTCTGCGTCAGGGAACAGTGTTAAGGTTAACAGCAAACCACTTGTAAAGTAAACATTTCAAGTGTGTACCTCGAAAAACATAAGACTTTAGTAATCTTATCGAACCCTCACATGTCTTTACAAGGAAGTTATACAACATTGGTTAACCAGAAGGTGTCCTTTTTAAGACCAAATTCATTTACAGAAGACTGCACATTCATGCAGGATATTCATGGACTATATTTTTACTAATTTATTAGCTGTTTATGTATAATACTGTTTAAATATACTGCATACTATTCAACGCTTGCCTTCTTTAAATATCTTACCTACCATAATAATATTTGAAAGATTTGAAAGATTTGGAAAAAGAAATAAATGACATGTGCAACTGAAAGTGTTGTAATCAGCATGTACATCGGGATCAAATATGATGATTATACAAGTAAAAACCCTTGTCTTATTTAACAATGATGTTTCCTTTAGAACCATGTACTATTAGCAAATAACAGCTTTTTAAAATGTGTATTGATATGTAGAGATGGTTTATTTTAAGATCGAGCAAATACACATTCAAAACCTACACTATTTCAAAATATTTATAGATTAATAGCACATGAAACATATCTCAAGGACAGGATAATATTTCATATTATGAAGCATGTTTAGCAAATTTTAGGAAACTCTTTCAGATAGTGGCAGAGGTTTCTATGAACATAAATTATCTTCAAAGAACGTCTCAACAATTGGATACTCCGTACGCAAAGGGTATTATTTATTCCAAAGTTTCAGTTTTAGTCAAACACTGCATTACACTATAGCATAGTTGATGATATATTTCATTGCTACACATTAATCGCCATAAAACAATATACATTCATTCATTGCTACACATTAACACTATGAGCCCGAGTAGTAAGTTATCGGTGTGAATCTTATATTTGATCTCCTTTTACTAAGGAGCTCCTTTTACCTCGTACATGTTAGGTTTCGGGCCATTGATTTTATTAATTGAACTTAGGAAATATATCTACGCATTGGCATGCCTTGCCAACATCACGCACTAGCTTCAAACGAATACAAACAGTCACATATGATACACTGAGTTTTCGTGACACACCGAACCTAAAGACCGGCTCCTTGCTGTCTAGCATATCAGGACCTTTTTTTTCATTTGTCCTTCTTATATTAGTATTCGGTAATCTAATTAGTATGTCGACATTCCTAATTTACATGATTATACACATACACTCCTTAAACACAGGAACAACCTTATTAAAAGAAATATGTACATACATACGCCAGTCTCCTCCTAACACAATATTTATATTAAAACTACAAATAAGGTCAATTCCAAACTCTTATTTCAAACTCTTAATCTACGCTTCTTTCTTAACAGGAGGGACATGATGGCAATGTAGCGCTCATCTGAGTATCATGGCTGTTTATGATAAGGTGTTCATAGATAATACAACAAGTAATTATTTGATAAATAAGTCGATTATGAAACAACTTAAGTGTACAAAATAGTTTTTTAAGTTTGTCTTAGAGAATTTTGAATCTAGATGACCATCTTTTAAAAATAATGACTAACAATTTGACAAAAACCAAATTGTGAATTTTAAATTGTTGAAAAAGTTTTCATTCATCCTTGCCTAGCGACATAGTCTTGACCCGACATTGATTGATTGATTGGGGTTTAACGCCGTGTTTAACAATTTCTCAGTCATATCACGGCGGCCAGTTCACCTACTCATGT
>JAUELF010021586.1:0-17700 GCA_031471495.1 Clinocardium nuttallii
ATATTACTTCAAAACTTATCTTATTCAGAACTCATATTGTCAATCACCTAGATCTACATATATTACTTCAAAACTTAACTTATTCAGAACTCATAGTGTCAATCACCTAGATCTATTATTTCAAAACTTATCTAGATGATCTGAAGCATGTGAGTAATGGGCATTTAGGAATATATAAATCTGTTTTATTTATTTATTTATTTATTTCCTCCAAGAAGTAGGAGATTTACATGAATTTAATAACACCAACTAATATAAATAGAACGTATAAACATCATGTACATCAAACAGATGAATATATATGTTTGGCTTTTCCGTGTTTCGTTTTTAGTTTATATCTGTGACACCTATTTATAACACTTTCAACGAAACGAAGAGGAATGTGTTCCAACAGGTTGACAGATATCCAATATCATCGGCCAATTGCAGTTTGGATATGTTTTTATGGGCATGTACGAATGTTTCTATCAGCTGATGAACATTTTATCAACCTAAACGCTTTCACTTCTTTTTATTTGATATGACTTACGTGTGAAACCTCTGATCCTTTAAACACTCTGTGTATGTACTGAATACATAACTGTATATACACCGTTTGCCGAAAACTGCTGGTAATTTGGTATCTAATAAATACCTCAAACGCCTCACTTCGTGACACGAATGTTCTCAAAAATATGGTGCAGTTCGATATTGTTGATGAAATTGTTACGTTGTCTCGAAAATCGAAAGCAGTGAGATATCATGTGTACTCTTACATCAATGGCGATTAATTAAAAATAATTAAATTAAAACCTACGTCCCTGCCAAAAAAATCACAACCTTTGAAAATGTTCACACTATTAGACGATCAAACATAAGCATTTTGAGATACTTTCAAAAATAAAATCCATTTGACATGAATCTAAAGAAAGTATCCAATTTTGTCTTAAAATGCACTGTATTACTTAAGTAGCTAAAGGGAGGCAAATAAGCAAGATTTGAAAACATGAATAAAATGTTTATTATGTAAATTATAAAATCAAAATAGTGCAGTTAAAGGAGAAAATGCTTAATGGTAATGTTTCACTTTTTTATAAAGTTTCCTACAAATCATATATTCACCCCATTACAGTATCAGGACACCTATAACATAGTAATCTAAATATACTTTTCACATTTTAAAAAAAAGAATTTTGCAAATTTCAGATATTGAAACCTTTACCCTTTGTAGAGGCTTTCTGATGTCATTGCTTTAGACATCTTTAGAACACATTTTGACTGAAGAAAACCTTGCTTAATGCAAGCAATTCCAATTTTTCCATAATATTTTCTTCCCCTTTGTCATGCATTACAACTTCATTTATAGAGATTGTATACTGTTCAAATTCATCTGCTGCAGATGTGTTGTATGCGGGAAAGGGTTAATTATCAAACCATGAAACAAGCTTTTACAAAATGAAGCAAAATTAGATGATCTAAATATTTACTATATTGCTTTTTAAATTTAATTTTGAATCAAAGGGTAAAGATAGAAATTTTATGACAAAAACATAGTGTGCAAGAGTGCGGCTAGCATATTTTAAATATATACATTTTTTAAATCCTGTTTTACCTATACATCTTTCAAAATTATGCTTATACACCCAGTATATTACCATACACCCACACCCCCTACTTTTGAAAACATTATGTTAACAAATGAATTCTCCATTCGCCATAATGTATTGATCAACATACAAGTTCCTCAATAATTAAACATTTTTTCACTTTTAACATGAACATGTTAGCAAATTAACACATTAATTGTGTCAATTGATAAAGATGCCTCTTTTAAAATATATATGAACACAGATTATTTATAATCATGAAACAGATTGGATTGTCAAAAAACTCCTAAGTTATAAAGCAAGTTTAAAACAAACACAAATCATGATCAAATGCAATTATTAATTAAATTTTTCCAATACATGTTCAAAATAATTCGTTACCAGTACTTGCAGTACTTTAATTCTATGCTAGAATTTCCAAATTTGGCGGAGTTAACTGTTGTGTTCTGTTTGACGATTATTTGGACAGAGAATAGCTAAATCGTCTGCTAGTGTTGGGCTTCCACACACAATTGATTTTCCAAACAGTTAAACTGTTGATAGTTTCTAGTTGATTTAAGAGATCATTTATGAAGAGGAGGTAACTCCAGCTCGACTTTATCCCTCCCTGTCGGACGCCTTGTAGAATATTAAACGGATTTGAGTAGATACAGTTCACGAATACAGAAGCTATCAAAAGTCTCAGGAATTTGCCTCTGATACCGATCTCTGTCATTTTGACGAATAATGCGGAGTGGCGGACGTTGTCGAAAGCACCCGCGTTATCTAGGAATGCTGCGTATACACTGAAGAATTTAATTCAACTCAATTCAGAACTGTTTCTTGCAGGTTAAATGACGTTGTGGTTGGTTCGAGCAATTTTTGGTAAGCTTTTTGTTGAGCGTTATGTATTGTGTTGTTGTTGTTAGAGTTCCATTTACTTAATCGATCATGAAGTATTCTTTCAAACAGTTTGTATATGACCGGTAATAATGTGATTGGGCGATAACCGCTTGCGTCTGAGGTTGGTTTTCCATCCTTATGAATAGGTACTATTATGCCCTTTTTGAACAAATCTGGTACGTATGAAATGTACATCATGAATCGAAACAATTTGAGCAAATATGTATGTAGTGTGTCACCTCCATATATTATATGTTCAACTTTAACGTTATCGGGACCTGACGCTTTTCCTTTATTTAAGTGCTGTATGCTTTGCTGTAACTCACCCATTGTGATGTCACGTGTTAATATAGGATCATCGGAGAAATCGTTTGAATTTATGAACTCATGAACGTTCTCGTTTAGTGTTTGTAAGTGTTCTTTGTTGAAGTTTGGTAAGTATTTTGGTTGAAATACATCGGCGTAATAGTCACTAAAAGCATCAGCTATGTCGATCGGGTCTCTGATTGTAATTCCGTCTTTTTTTTAATGAGCTTGTGAGATGAAACGTTTTTTTACGTCTTGATCTCACCTGTTTCCAAAATAACGTACTGTATATTTCAGCAGATTCGTGCAGTTTTGTGTAGAACTGTTGGTTTATATGCTCTATCGCATGTCTTGAATTCTTCTGAAGTTATGTTTAGCTTGTTTGTACGATGCATAGAAGATATTATCCATGCATCTAGGTTTATTTTGTGAAATCCATTTGTGTCTTTCGAGTTTTTGTTTTCTGCGTGCTGTTTAACACATTCATTCCAATACGGTTTGGTGTAGATGTTATCTTTATGTTTAGGTAATATACTATCGGTACTTTTTTGTATACAAGTTACTATGTGGCTTAACACAAGTTCAATATTTTGGATTGAACAGGGAAGGTCATGTATATCCAACGATGATAGATCATTCTGTAAGTTAACCATACATGTGAGAAGGATGTCGTTTGAACATGTACTCCAGGCAATATTATCATGAGATGGTAAATGAATATTTTGAGTTGGTATACTGCATTTAGTCAACAGAGGCAGATGATCAGATACGTCACAACACATATCCTCCAGTATAACATTGTCAGCGATTAACTCTACATGGCAGTCGTTTACTAATATGTAGTCTAGTGTTCTCTTTGTAACTTTAAATGTTTATGGAACGCCTCGGTTTTTTACCCACTTTAGACTGGTAGTTTGTAGAAAAGATAAGAATGCTGATTGTCTATGACTTAGGTTAGACTGGGTTGTTATATCGACATTCATGTCACCACAAAACATCACTAATCCTTCATGCGAGTATAAGTCGTATACTCCCTGTAGCGTGTATATGCATTCAATAAAGTCTGAACTACTGTAGTTGATCGATGGCATATATACACTAAATATGTACATTGGAATAGTATTGAACCCGCTGAGCTTAATGCCGACAATGCGACTATAATAATCGGTGTCTATCAAATCAACTGATAAGCCTAGTGATTTCTTAATAAGTATGCTGACTCCTCCCTTTCCACATTTCTAATCGTTTTCCATAATCTCGCAGTTTGTATATGACACGAAGCCTGCGTGGATCGAACTAAGAAAGGATGAACAATATGGTTTAAGCTTGTGTTCGCTGATACATGCAATATCAATGTTATATTTGTCTAGCACAAATCCTAAAGATCCTACGCTTGACATGATACCCCCGTACATTCCAGGTAAGTATTTGGCATGTCGATTTAATATCTCTTTTGAGTGTTTCCTTAATTTTCATTGTAGGATATGGATGATTATTCATAATAGTCAAAACTACTATTAGTAAGTAAATGTCATTTTTCTGGTTGGTTTGGGTTCTCATTCTGATCGTTATAACTGTTATGACAGAATTTTCATTGCCAATTGTTTTCGGAATACCAGCGTCTACAATAGATCCTCCTTGGCCAAACTCTTTTGTTTTCAATTACTTCCGCGTCTGATAAAGCGACGGATATTCTTGCAGCAAGTACATGTACTCCACGGTGAGTATCTATAAGTTTGACGGACACAGGTTCTACGTTTCCAGCTTTCAGGTATTCGATAAGGCCTTCTTTGTTAGATGAAATCGATATACCACTAACGTAATATCTTGTTGTGCGGCGCGATTTGACGCTTTCGAAGATTGCCTCACCACGCTCACTTTGTTTTCCGATTTCATGGTTATTTATTTCACGATAATTGGCGCTATTAAAGACTGCCTCATTACACTGATTTTGTCTTTCTTGTTCATAATATTCGATTCCATTGTAATCGTTTTCTTCATATATATACCTTACGGACAAAGTATCTTGAGTAGAGGTGTTATTGGTGACTATAGCCGGTATGTTACTCGTACGTTAAGTACGGTGCACTCTTTTTCTTGTTCGATGTAGTGGTCAGATCACGCTCGGCAATAGCTTTAGATGATCTCACTACGTCAGCGTATGTATCTCTTGTTGTATTCGATAGGTGGCTGACTTGTTCTAAGTTATCATAATGATTGTTCTTATTGCTTCGTTTTTCGTTCATCACCACCTTTAGGTGTTCTATTTCTCTATGTAATGACGCTATTTTCTCTTTGTCAATTGATCGTAATCTTTTGTCTTCCTGTATCATTGTGGAAATTGCTTTGTTTCGCAGTGCGCAGATTGTGTAATAAACAAGTCTTTTTGCAGCGTTTTATTTTCCTCTTTTAAACACTTCATATCTTGCAATAACAGTTGTATGTCTGATCTCATTTGAGCGTTTCCTTGTTGCTGCGATATTTCGTTTGAATCATTTAACGTGTCACTGTTAGAGTTGTTCTTTGTCGTTGTTCATCGTTTTACTAGAATATCATTCAAGGTTTTTGGGTCTTTATTTTTATAAATTCGTATTCAACGTAGCAATCACTCGCGAATCTGCGGTAACTTTCCTCGGATTTCGTCGTTCGTCTCTGGATAAGACAGCCTTGTGGACACTGACTGCTGTCTCTTGCTCTTTTGAACAGAATGTTTCTGTATAGGCATATGTCGTCATCATTTCTTTTAGTAAGTGAAGCTAGTTTTTCGATGTAAAGATCTTTCGGTTGATTTTCTAGTACCTCATCTAACATGCAAAAGAACTGCTGATTGCATATCGGTTGACTGGCGTATAAACTGTCGTCATAATTTTCATCTGGAACTTCCGCGATAGACACGTCGAGTTGTTTTTGGCTGAGTATGTCGTTTCTGTAATTACGTGGGGTAGCAAATAAGGTTTGGTATTCAGTTAATATCTCTATTTGGAGTAGTCAAGCGTGACGACTACCGTTTTCATTATTGAGTGACAATTATTTATCATATCGATGTTTAGATTTGGCGAACTCATGATACCGCCAATGTAGCAACAAAAGAACTCCGCCCAAAACGGAAATAATAATTAAACAGTTTATATAATATACAACAAATATCTTTTAAATATTAGAAAACACTAAGAAATGGAACAATACCGATAATACGTTACACGAATGGAGATTACGATAGGCTCCTAATGGGTCTATAAGTTTCAATTGACAATAAATAACTGAAATCTTATCATGTAAATATTTTGCTCTAAAATATTATATTTCATACGTTTCCACCGATTTTTTTCACTGAAATTTATTTATTAAGGAAATCACTAAAAGGTTTGTATGCAGAACATTTCATTTTAAATCTTCACTTTATTAGTGCCTCTCGCAGGATCGCCAACATAACTATGAACCAATCAAAACGTTTTATTTCCATTATTTCTTCTCTATTATTGATTAAATACAACATTTGATTGGTCTACAATCTAGATCATTTGAGAAAAAAAACATCTAGGTCAAAACTCACGTTATACATCTATCGACAAATAATCTTGCCAATTCTCATTTACAAACATTTACATGCGATTGGAAGATGCGTTCTTCGTGAATCATTGGCTTTAATGCACTGCAATGAATAACATTCAAAGCATATATTTGCTTGAAGCCTTCAGTGAATTATTACAGTTGTCTTTCGTGGAGAGAGGTAAAGCTGCAGTATTTTAACAAGTGGCGAAGTCGTGATTTAACATAATCGAAGGTGGGGCACAGGGAATGAAATAAAACATGATCATTTAACGAAAAATTAAAAAGCTTTTATTTATCTCTTTCAGCACCAATGGCAATATATATTGAGGTTTTTGCAAACACTGATGATACACGTTAGTCAGCTCGTGACGAGCTGTCTCATCCGAAATCCGCCCAAAGTTATTATAGCATGAACAACGAAGTCGTCTGATTAGGGAGATTGAATAGTCAAAGTAAGGAAATTCGTCAATGAAAGAGTAAATGTTTATCGGTGCTTTGTTTCCTGTTTAACATAAAAATTGGACAATGTTTTACATTGCGGTATTTCCCTATGAATGAACGTCAAAAGGTGTCTCGAAAAACCTACAGATCAATAATATACAAATGTACAGTAGTTCGTCCTATCGTTAATTAACTAATTGTAGAATAACGCGGTTTTGAACAGTTTTACATTTACATCACGGCGGCCAGTTCACCCCACCCTTTGCTTTTTATTTCCCCGCACCTGTACGACAAACATCATTCTTCGCACGCAACTGGCTTCCTTCCTACATAGACTATTGATGTTAGATGAATGGCTAGTCATATTGCCTTATTGTCAATCACCGGGAAAAAAAGAAAAGAATTTGCGCACTTAAATTGATAGCAACTGTCAGTTTTGGGGAACAAACGATGATCACAAGCCTTGAATTGATAGAAATCGTCAGTCATCGGAAAAATGCCGATTATTCACGACTTTTGAATTGATAGAAATCGTCAGTCATCGGAAAAATGCCGATTATTCACGACTCTTGAATTGATAGAAATCGTCAGTCGTCGGAAAATGCAGATTATTCACGACCCTTGAATTAATAGCACTCGTGGTAACCGATTTAGATTTCGCAGCCCGTTTAATTCCCGCGGAATTAAACAAATAAACATATTGATAAGTGTTTAACGTACAAGTAATTGTTCTTTAAAATATTTATACAACTTCATGTTATTACAAATACAGAATAGGTAAATTCCTTTCCTGCTAAAAAATAGTTTCATCTAGCTATTTAGAGAATGCAATGTGATTGATTGCTAATAACCGTTTCCAACATATTGACGTTTAAACTGCATTTCCAGTTGGCGAATTTTCAAAATCGAAAAAATAGAGTGCCAAAATAATAAGAAACTATGTCAATAGGAGCAGTTACTCCCTTTGAACAAATGTTTTTAATTTGATTCATTAAACTATACCTTCATTCATAGATATTATTTATTGTTCCAGCTGTTTTCCAAGTCGTTTGCTGCGTATTAGTTGTATGTGGGGAACATTAATCCAAATTAAATCAATAATTATTTACACATAAAACTCTATGTGTGAACCTTTTCTGTATAAAGCAAGCTATATTTAGCTATTCACGGAGTGTAATTAACTTAATTACTATTTATATAACAAGCTTGATAAAGGTTTTGCAATGTTGAAGCCGTATGACAGGTTAGGGGGCCAGCAATAGGCTTCCGATTCCTAAGTAGTTTTATAATTAATTATTACTCCTCGGATTACCTATTTATTTTAAACTTTAACCATCCTTCTATAGCGACAGGGAGAGGGGACTTGTTATAAAACAAGAGGGCCGTGATGGCCCTGGATCGCTCACATAAATGTCAACAAGATATTCCTTAAATTTGACCTAGTGACCTAGTTTTTGACCGAACATGACCCAGTTTCAAACATGGCCTAGATATCACTAAGACAAACATTCTAACACAGTTTCAACATGCTCAAGCTAAAAATGTGGCTTCAAGAGAGTTAACAAGATTTTCCTTAAATTCAACCTTAAAGTGACATAGTTTTTGACCGGACATGACCCAGTGTTGAACATGGCCTGAATATCACTAAGACAAACATTCTAACAAAGTTTCAACAGGCTCAAGCCAAAAATGTGGCTACCAGAGTGGTAACAAGATTTTCCTTAAATTTGACCTAGTGACCTAGTCTTTGACCGGCCATGACCCAGTTTCGAACGTGACCTTCATATTACTAAGACAAACATGCTGACAAAGTTTCAACATGCTCAATCCAAAAATGTGGCTTTCAGAGTGTTAACAAGATTTTCCTTAAATTTGACCTTAAAAGTGACCTAGTTTTAGACCAGACATGTCCCAGTTTCGGACATGACCCAGTTTCGAACTTGACCTAGATATCACTAAGACAAACATTCTGATAAAATTTCAACATGCTCAAGCCAAAAGTATAACTTCCAGAGTGTTAACAAAACTTTCCTTAAATTTGACCTAGTGACCTAGTTTTTGACCCTACATGACCCAGTTTCAAACTTGTCCAAGATTTGATGGAGATGAATGTTCTGACAAATGTTCATGGTGATTGGAAGCAAAATGTAGTCTGTAGTGTTAACAAGGGTAAATGTTGACGATGCACGACGGACAGGCGACGGACAAAATGTGATCCCAATAGCTCACCTTGCACTTCTTGCATTATAAAGTGAGTTAAAAATTGTCAGTTGCAGATGTGTCAAAATGTTAATATGTTTGAGAAAGTGATACAACAAGAGTCCATTGTGCAGTAAAATGTAACAGTGGCCTTTCTTTTTTATTAACCCTTTCCATCATACGACAAATCTGCAGTGGACGACTTTGAACGTATTTTATTTTGTCAAAAAAAAGAAAATCTCTATAACTGTTTGGATAGTGGAAAACATTGTGGCAAAAGGAGAAATTGCTCATTTTGAGCATTTTCTTCTTTTGTCACTATGTTTTCAAAAAGTCGTCTGCTGCAAAGGCGTCAGAAAATGTCTATATGAGGAAAAAGGTTAATTAACAGATTTTCTTCTTCTTTCCTAAAAGACATTAGACTGACACCCAAACTAAGGATTCTGGTCTGTCAGCATCAATGAAATTAAAAGATTTTTGCTTCCCAAACAAGACTTGTGACAGGTAACAGCCATATAACAACTGCCATTCAAAAACTCAAACTGTCACCTTAATCCTCTTTCCCTCACATAGACGCTTTCTGACGCCTCTGCAGCAGACGGCTTTTTGAAAACATAGCTGCAAAAGAAGAAATTGCACAAAACATGCAATTTCTCCTTTAGTCACAATGTTTTCCACTTTTAGTCATAGGTTAGCCATTCAATTATAGAGATTTTCTATGTTTTGATAAAATATGTTCAAAGTCGTCTGCTGCAGAATTGTCGTATGAGGGAAAGGGTTAAGAAAACTGCTACAGATGTGGCTGCAACTTAGGGAGGGTTGAAAATAAACTCAAAACTACCTTACTGTTGTTTATTGACACATCATAATTATGAGATGCACCTAACAACAAAGTTCCTTGTTCTCGTATGTGATACAAATACTGTAACCCTTTCCCACATACAGCTTATCAACGGCAGACAGCTTTGAACACATTTAGGTAAAACTAGAAAATCTCTATCAAGGGAATATTATTGGATAGAGTTGGAAACATTGTGGAAAAGGGAGAAATTGGTCAACAATTTTTTAGTTTTTGTCACAATATTTTCAAAAGTTGTCTGCAGCCATTGCGCCAAGTTGCATCTGCAAAATGGAAAGGGTTAAGACATCTTTGTTGAAGAGAGCTTTTGGAAAAAAAGTTGTTAACAGCGGTTAGGAATGACAGAATTAATTTTGCATGACCCTTTTATTGCTTGCATACTTATAATACATTAATGGTAACAATCAATGCATCAATAAAGTTTTTTGTATATATATACCATACATATTTCGATGAAAGAATTAGTTGATAAAGCAAAGATTTCTTAAAAATGGCTTTTCAACTCTTAAATTTTTTTATGATTTGGACTGTGCTTTTTGATACATGATGATTAAGATGAAATTAAACAACATGTAATTAAGTATACTAATATAAACTAATTGAATATTTTCATTCATTCACAAGCTTTGAATGTAATCACTACATTTCAATATGCATTATAAATGCACATTTAACATCATTATGATAACATAGTAAGTTCTTTTAACCAGTATACACTTTTCCACATACACCAAGGAAACATCTATGAAAAAAATAGAAAATCTCTATCAATGAATGTATAATAATTGAATAATGTTGAAAACATTGTGGCCAGAGGAGAGATTGCTTATTATTAGCATATTTTCCTTTTGCCACATTATTTTCAAAGGTCTGCTGCATGTGACAAAAAATGTGTATACATGTGGGAAACTTTTAAATCATCATCAGAATTGAACATAAACTTGACAGCAATATTTTAGTGATAAAAGACATTTAATAAGCCATATATACACATCAAAAATAGGATTTATTATAATTAGTAGCATGCTTTTGATTATATTATATTTAACTTTCTTAGAACAATCCCCAGTTATTATCTGCCGCTTTTTAGAAATGTATCTAACCCTTTCCCTGATACAGAAGATACAGCTTTCAATTTCTTCTTTTCCCACATTATTTTCAATATTATATTACCCTCTATTTTGTGAAGCCTAGCTGTGTGACGTTGACCATGTATGATCGTAGCAGAGGAATCTTGAGATGTTCATATTTTCCAATTTCCTTCCATTTTAACACTGAGGTCTTGATTTTAGAATTATGCTCGTGACAATATGCTATCACGTTCTGTCACGTTCCGTTAGCTAGGTTATGTTAAGATCCCTCACGATCATGACATTCAGTTAAGATCTCCTGCGATTTATGGCCAAGATTTGAGCAAAATCTCCATGCTTGCATTACAATTGGATATAATTTGTATACGATTGGTACCATGTTTAGAGTGCTGGAACAGTTGTGCCCATCTTTTCTGCCTGATGCTGCCACAAACTGTCATTGAGCTGCAAGTTTATGTTGTCAGCTTTTCATTTGCCTACACGAATTCCAAGATCTCCTCCTTTTCTTCATCATTCAGATGCTGATGAAGGAGATGGAGCATCCCGGCCTTTCCCTTCCACCTTTGGCGGGCATATTTTTAATCTACCAAAAACTATAGATGTTTCCTAATGTTCAGTGTTGCTAACATATTGAAGCTTGCAGAGCGTGGATACACATCACGGGAACCGTGCCTGGAACTTATCAGAGCGTTTATGCCTATCGGGATGTTCGTAGCAGAATGTGCCACAGCGTGATGTAATTACTCTTGCTATTCAGTGTACCTTGATGAATCGTAGTAGAGAGTGATAGAGCGTGATAGAAATGTGGTGGCATTGTAGTGGACCTTGAAGTGTTTCCAAGTTCATCAAGATCCCCTACGATGGCGCATCAAGTTCTGTTACGCTCTGTTAAGGTCTACTAGGCTCTACTATGATACCAATGTCGGCATAATCGTGGCAGGATTTTTGACATCCAAAAACTTTGTCACGATCCTTACGATTCCTTCATGTTCCTTCATGATCACTACGATTCGACCCCATGAGCCCCCACGCTTATCACGATTCTCTTAAATCGTGGAAATCGTAGACATTGTGGCTTGAGTGTAAACGCAGCATTAGCAAAGAGGGCTAAAATTCTGGTTATGTTGTCTTATTTCCATCATGTTTTCAGTGTATTAACCCTTTTCCTCATCTTTTCTGACGCCTCTGCAGCAGACCGCTTTTTGAAAACAAAGTGACAAAAGAAGAAATTGCACAAAACATGCAATTTCTCCTTTTGTCGCAATGTTTTCCACTTTTAGTCGTATAGGTTATTATATCCATTCAATTATAGAGATTTTCTAAAAAAAAAGTTGTCTGCTGCAAAATTGTTGTATGTGGGAAAGGGTTAATTGTAATCACAGAAATGGTGTCAATGATTATTTAAGGAAGCAGTCTTTTTCATTGATTTAATTTCTATATCGGCGAATTACCTTTTTGAGACACTTTCAGAGGTAATAGGTTAGGAAAAGTCTTAATTTAATAGGCAATTAAATTCCATTAAAATCACCTTAAAGCCCCCATACACTTGTGATATTTGTCTGCAAATAAATCACACCTTAAACATAGGGGTATACATTTAGGTTTTTATATAGGTTTTTTTTTTTTTGGCAGATCTTCCTTACAATTGTAATCCAAGGTTATTCAGTATTAGTTGTTCTAAATAATTGTTCTTTAACCCTTTCCACCTTTCACACACATTTTAACACATCTGCAGCAGGCAACAGTTACTATTAAAATTATAGTGGGAAAGGGAGAAAATAGTACAAATGAGCAATTTATGCTTTTGCACAATCATGTCAATGTTTTAAACTTGATTCAAGTATATTGCACTTCATAAAGAGAGATTTTCAACATGTTTCACCAAAATATTGTCAGTCGTCTGCTGCAGAATTGTTGTTTCCAGAAAATATATATTGTTAGGATTGACAGTATTTCTGAGGAATCAAATTCATGTCATAGGAAAAATCAACATTTCTTCCGTTCAATGGTTTAAAATAAATGCAAAAAAATACTAAAATAAAACTTGTTAAAAACAAGCTAATCAGGAATTGTCTTGGTAAATAAACAATGAGGTTTTTGCAGACTAGAAAAGTATGAATTTAATTGTATACGGAAAAGGGCTGGGTATATATAGATTAGAGAGATATTGTTGGGAAAAGACAAAGTTAGCCTCTCTCTCTCTCCCCTCCCCCTCCCCTATATATGGTTGCGTGCATTAGTTGCCTGACAGGTCCTGTTGTAATTATCTAAGCAATAGTCTGTCAGTTACTAACTTCTTTTATAGTGGAGGATGGCTCAAAGTTAGTTTTGCTGATCAGTAAGTTATGCGAGGTGTTTATTTATTTGATTTTACATTGAAGTGATAATATATGGTCTTTTTCGTCGATATGTCAATGTGGTTTGTAGAAGTTCAGTCCAGTTACTCAAGATTCAAATGATGTATTTGATGTATCTCCGACCTTTCCAAACATCACTTTGCTTCCAAAGCATGCAACAATTATCATCAACAAATAGTTCAAATTGAAATTGGTTTTTTGGAAACAAATGGGAAAAAACCTTCGATGACACATGTTGGTATTTTAGAATAAAAGGATTAAAACATTGTTTCAAAAGGCAAAATAAGTTATTATGAGGAATTTAGTTAATCCTGTTAATTCTTGTGTAACTTAATTGTTAGCAAAAATGCATGAACAGTCAGTTATTCAGGGATGATTTATCCATTTAATGAATTTGGATTGTCAGTGTTGTTTTCATGATGTTGGTTTTCTTTATCTATTTGAAAGTGGACCTGTTATCTGATGACCACTTTGTTATCCTCCCTTTTCCATGTTTAATAAAACTGCAGCAAATGAATTTAAAATCATTGTGGCAAGAGTGGGAAATAGCTTATCATGAGCAATTTCTCCTTTTTCCACAATGTTTTCAAAATGTGTCTGCTACAGAGGCGTCTGAATCATGCGGGAAAACGCTCTCCAACCAAGTAACATGTTGGAAGGAGCTGATAATTGGAATAAGAATTAGCAAAAGAAATATGTAGAAGTCCTTGTTTAAAGAAAAAAGGAGAAATTTGTCATTATGATGAATTCCTTCACTCCAAGAGGTGAAAGAAGTTTGATATTTAATGTGGCAAAGATGGAAGATTTGGTCATTTATGTGTCGCCTGTCTTTGCAGGGAGACACATAGCGATCACTTCTTATTGTCTGTCTTTGCTGGGAGACACATAGGGATCACTTCTCTATCGTCTGTCTATCCCTTTCCTACATACAATTAACATACAGGCGACTTTCAAAACAATCATGCGATAACATGGAAAATCTCTATAAGGTATTATAAAAGTATATATTACTGAAAAAAGTTTTGCAACAAGAGGTGAAATTGCTCGTTTTGAGCAATTTCTCCTTTTGTCACAATGCTTTTAAAAGTTGTATGCTGCAAATGCGACTTAATTTGTCCACAAAAGGGCTATCCTTTACTCACTAAATGAAATTATTAGCAGGCGACATGTCATTTCTCGAATACTCATGTTTATTTATGTTTTTGGTTTGAAATTGTCTTCAGATTGTTGGTATTTGATTTGAATTTGTGATTTGTAAAATAGTCACTGTGTGGTTTATTTAAATGTGAAATGTTTCGTCTGATACAAATTAAAATTGTTGACTTTTAATGAATGTGGATTGTCAAATTATGACTGCTGTAATTGTTGTGGTCACTCTTTGAGTATGCAGTATTTTGATGGTTTGTGACTTTGCTGTAATTGTTGTGGTCACTCTTTGAGTATGCAGTATTTTGATGGTTTGTATGTTTTGTATGTTAAAAGACCAAGTGATTTATGCATGCATGATTTTCTTTGGACATCATGCAAGTATGAATATTGTAGCTCATTACAGTTGTGTATATTGTGACCATTTGAACACTATATGTGTACATACAGACCATTTTGAAACATCTGCAGCAGACGACATGATCAACTTCTCCCTTTGCCACACTGTTTTCAACATTATTCAATAAGTGTTCTTTCATTAATAGAGGTTCCATGATTTCATCTAAATGTTTTGAAAGTTGACTGCTGTAGATTTGTTGTATATGGATGGGAAAGGGTTAATAGAATTTTGACATCTTCTATAACAAATATTGTATTTTGTCAACTCAATGGTTGCCTGAAAACTCCATTAAAATACATACAATCATAACCTGATATTAAATATTTTTGTGAAGATTATTCCAAGAAATACTTCCTGAACCCTTCCCCACACACAACAAACCTGCAACATATGACTTTGAAAATATATAGTAAAAACCTGGAAAATCTCTGTAAATGAATGAATAAGCACTGGGAAAGAATGAAAACCTTAATTGTTACAAAAGGCGACATTACTCATCTTGAGCAATTAACCCTTTTGTGACAATTTTTTAAAGGTCATGTGTGTCAGAAAGCATCTACGTGGGAAAGGTTATTGTTAATATAATTTGTTTTTTTATCATTGTTTGCCTTGAAAATAACTGAGGGGAAAAATGTGTAATATATGCAATAGAAAAGTGAACAATCAGTTTGATACAGAAAAGATAACATTTTCTGAAAAGGAGAAATTTCATGTTTTGAGAAATTTCAAAAACTTTCACAATGTCTTAGAATGTGTTTCACAATAGATGCAACATGGCCTATGTTTTTAATAACCCTTTCCCGCACATACAACAGATCTGCAGCAGATGCCTTTAAAAATATCAAGTCAAAAGCACAGAAAATCTCTTTAAATGAAAAAGAATTAATTTATTATTGATTAGAGTTGAAAACATGTGGTGACAATTAAAATGAGAAATTGCTTCTTTTGTCACCAAGATTTCAAAAAGCCGTCAGAAAGCGTCTATAATTATGAGGGAAAGGGATAAGTTACAGTTACAAGTCTTAAGATTTCATTTGGTTACTACTAAATGTTGAGTTAGATATATGATTGCTATAAGGTTATAGTGGTATTTAAAGACCACTTCATAACATTTTGAAAAGAAGAAATAGCTGAGAGTCATGAGAAATTTCTCCATTTCTGACAATATTTTCAAGACTTTCATAAAATATTTTCCATGATTTGTGTAAGATGTTTTCAATTTGGAAGAATATAGGTTTTCATAAAAACCCTTTCCAACATACAAAAAACCTGCAGCAGATGACTTTGAAAACATGTAGACAGAAGTATATGGCATATCTCAAAAAATAAAAGTGTATACTTGCTGAAAAGAGTTGAAATTCTAGTGGCAAAATGAGAAATTGCTTTCTGACACCTCTGCCGCAGACGGCATTTTGAAAACATAGTGACAAAAGAAGAAATTGCTCAAACGAGCAATTTTTAGCTCTACTGGCCAAGGGCCAGAAGGGCTTATGTCGTGGCGATTCGTCAGTTGTCCGTGTGTGCGTGCGTCTGTAAACAATTTCTTGTTAACACGTACGATACAGTCTTTATTTTTTATTGTATCTCAATCAAACTTATACAGTAGTTAGATATCCATGAGAGCTTAGTTAAACCAGCCAGATCCGCCCATGCATGACTGGATTATGGCCCTTGAAATTGTCAAAATTGCTATAATAGAGCTTATTAACACAATACAGTCTTTATTTTTTATTGTCAAAATAACGCCTTTAAGATCCAGCCAGTAAAGCATAGGCCCTTATGGGCCTCTTGTTATTTATCCCACAATGTTTTCTTTATTCAATTAATACTTTCATAAAAGATATTTTTTCTTTAATTCTGCCTTATTGTTTTCAAAGGAATCCACTTCAGATTTGTAATACATGTATGTGGGAAATGGTTTACATTGGCCACAACTTTACAGAAAGAGTGTCCATATTAGCTTGTATATTCCATGAGAGTTTACCTTCCTTGTGGCCTTCAAATTGACCGGTAACCTATGTGTAGAACACTTATGTTTTATTTAAAAAGAATTGTGGCAAAATTAAACGTGAATCTGCTCATAACAATCTTTTCAACTCTATGCTAAAATTCATATTATATTAAGATGTTTTCCATATTTTCTCCAGTTGTTCTTAAAGTCGGCTGCTGCAGATTTGTTTCTCCTTTTGCCACACTTTTTTTAACTCGATCCAATAAGTGAACCATTTTAAAACATTCCATAATCCAGTACATAGTTCTTGAAAGACAGTTGACGATAAAAACATTATTTTATATTCTTGATGTATAAATTTAATTCCTATTTATTTGATATTCATTTATATTTATTGTTTTATTAATATTTATCATCTTCAGTGTCTATGTCATTACCGTTTCCTATATACAGACGCTTTCTGACAAATCTTCAGCAGACGACTTTGAAAACATTTGATGAAAATTTTTTTTGAGAAATAAAAGTATTATTATTGAATAAAGATGAAAACATTGTAACAAGAGAAGAAAGTGTGCATTATGTTTTCACAAATGGTCTGCCGCAGATGCATCTATCAGCGGGAAAAGGGTTAAGTTAGTGAGAAGGATAATTTTTGTGTGACTCGCAGGCAAGATAGCGAGAATTAATAGCACTTTCAAAGCTAATAAGACGAAACCAGCTTCAAACAACCACTATGACCTGTACATATCAACTGAATAAAATTGTTTAAGCATTCATCACCTTTTGTTTCGACACTGTTTTTATACCCCCAAAAAACAAAGTTTTGGGGGGGTATATAGGAGTCACTGTGTCGGTCGGTCGGTCTGTCTGTCGGTCGGTCGGAAGCCATATTTTGTCCGGCCTATTTCTTACAAACCACTTGGTGGAATT
>JAUELF010021806.1:0-17695 GCA_031471495.1 Clinocardium nuttallii
TTACATTTGAAAGGGGAGAGTGCTGTGTATATTGTCTTAACTTATTTATTCATGAATGAAAGTGTATCCATCGAAAGGCTTTTGCGTAGACAATATTAGGCATTCAGCTCAAATATTATTCAATTAACGGACATAACAAGGAATTCTTGTGAAGTGTATGTGATAAAAAATTTGATTGGTAAATACTTGTCCTACTAAGTGTATTCCGTGATCTGCAGTTTGCCCCTTGCTGGCAGCACTCTGAATGCTTTGATTAATAGTTCTTTTGTATCTTGAGTTCAATCAAAAGAATACACAAACATGGTATATAATAATTATGTCCCTTCTGTAACAAAAGTATATGGTGAGATCAGAAAGAGAGATTCCGCTTAGATCGGATAACCAGATAACAAAATTGAATGTAAAACTTGCTTTACAGAGACCTGAGCTTTTTCAAATATACAACAAATCCAATTTTTAGCTCACCTGAGCCATAGGCTCTACTTGAGTTATAGTGACTGGCCTAAACCGCTTGGCCAGTTTTGATAAATCTTTACAATGAGGTTTTTTGGGTGGTCCCCTTTCAAAATTGTTAAAAGTATTGAATTCCATACTCAGAGCTTGTTTTTCTTCCCCCCTATAATTATGTATAAATGGGGGGAAACTTAAAAATCTTTTTTCCCAAAAATACTGAAAATGTTTTAAAATCATTTGGCACAGATGTTTCTTCAGGATGACAATCTGCCAAGATTGTTCTAATTAGACTGATACACGTGTTTTCCTTACGTGTAAAAATGGTGAAAACTTAAAAAATCTTCTTGTCCAAAAGTACTGGTACTCCATGGTGTTGAGAAACAACAACAAGGCTTTCACTGCCTACTCCTTTCAGTTTCTTTCCCACTTTTGATCAGAAATTCTCTTAATTTGTAACCATTTCATCTATTAGGTGATAGAATAAGGGGCCTGGGCCCTCTTGTCAATAACCTTTTCAAGAAATATTTCACATGCATGTAGTCCATATCTTTTGAATGTTGACAGCTGGGGATTTGCTTTTTTTTGTGGGAAAGGTTAAAATGCCACTTTCTTATATTCAGTTCAATGATGGTAAAAGGATGAATATTTTTATGCCCCCGGAATGAAAGATTCGGTGGGCATATAGTTTTTGGCCTGTCTGTCTGTGGCAAAAATCTGTCCCTCTGTCTGTGGCAAAAATGAAAACTTTAACCTTGGCCACTACTTTTAAACCGTAACATGTACGGCTTCTATATTTCACATGTGCATTCCTTGTAGATGTTGCCACAAATTCAGATATTAATTCCTTTCTCAGATATTTTAAAACCAAATTTATTTTAGAAGGTTAACAGTTTAGCAGTTTAATCACTTACAATGGTTGAAGTATGTTCTTTATGTTTGATAATCATTTTTCACAGGATTTGAGAGAGCTGAAACTGTATGATAACAGACTTAGGAAAATAGATGGCTTAGAAAAGTGAGTAAATAAATAACTTTGTTTTATTGAAACCTGTTTCTTTATACAGAGAAGATGTTACACAAATGTAGCAGATATCTGCAAAATATAGTTAAAAAGATTTATATATAATACAATGAGGAGTCTATTTATAGTAACACAGTATTTTTTTGGATTCCCCGAGTTTTCTCATACTATATATAACATTACTGTGGTTATTATAATAGCATATGGACCATATAAAGACTATTTGTAGTAGTTTAACCAGGTATAGCATGTTGGTTTTTGTGTCACACTGCGTCTGTCTGTCTTTCTATCCGTCACACTTTCAATGAGCAGATGCAGGTGACACACGTGCTCCGCGGAGCACTCCATTCTAGTTTTATTTCTCTTTAAACAAAAAACTCAGATGCCTGTGAGCTTACACTGGTATCAAATAAGCATGTTACAAAGTTCACACTTGAGATTCACTGCTAAATGTCATTCTTAAGGAGCAATGCTTTGAATAGGTTGTTCAGATAAGATAAATTAATGAAAAAGGATACAATTTCCTACCTTTCCCACAGAGTTTTCAACTATATTTTATTTAAATTTTACTTTCTATCAATAGTGTATTATTTCTTTACCGAGGTTGTAATGTTAAATGATCACTTTCCCAATGTTGACACATTTTGATGATTTTGCAGCAGATGAGTTTTGAAAACATGGTGGCAAAAGGAGAAATTGTTAAAAATGACCAATTTCTGACGATTATATTTTCATTTGATAAGATTGTTGACTACATATTTTCAAAGTCAGCTGCTGCAGATTTTCTGTATGTGGGAAAGAGTTTAATATTATTGAAAGTAAACTGACCTAGTTATACATTCATAAAGCTAAGTAATAATATATAATATGATTTCATCTCTTTCAGTTTAAAAGAATTATCAAGTTTGCAGTTACAACACAACAAGATCAAATCAATAGGTATTATAAATATAAAGTCAGCATCATAAAGAATTAACATTTATAATGTTGGGTTAAAAATGAAACAGTGCTGGTTTACTTTGAGTTCCACTTGCTGAAAGTCAGTAGAACTTTTTTCATGGCGAATTGTCCAGTGTGTATATTTTACCTTTTGTTTTAATGTTCCTGAGGTGACTTTCTATGAGATTTCTTAAAAAGAATTTGATTGGTTAAATAACAAGATGGCTGTCAGAATGATTGCTGTTTTGCTGCATATGGTAATTATGAAACAAACAATTATCATCAGAAAGTGACTGGCCTATTATCAAATGATTTCAAACACTTGCAGTTTCATTTCCACTCTTGATCACCTTGTTCTCCATATAAGCAGTTTCACATTTGCTTATACATATATCATATTTGCCGGTCAGGACTGGCCCAAATATTAAATTTCAGTAATGATCAAATTCTGCAATAATTGTTAGGAAAAGTTTAAAAAATCTTCATTATTTCTTGTAAGAATTAACAAAACGTGCAATTTCTCTTTTTGACACAATGTTTTCCACTTTTTGTCATAGGTTATCCATTTAATTATAGAGATTTTCCAATTTTTGACAAAATACATTCAAAGTCGTCTGCTGCAGAATTGTCGTATGAGGAAAAGAATTAAGATGTAAAATTATATCTTCAGGAAAGACACTCACTACATTAAAGAAACTGAAGAATCTGCGAATAGATTGTAATCAACTGTTAAAGATAGAAACGTTTGAGCTGTCACCCTGTGTTCAACTGACGGTGTTAGATATCAGCTATAACATGCTAGATAGTTTAGCCGTAAGTACCTTTCAATTATTCCTGTTGTGATTTATTAGTTTGATTTTGTTCATATAATAAAAATGTGAATTTCTTTTACTGAATGTAAGGATATTTGAATGGAACTTCACACAAGTATTTGGGATCCGAAAGTGAGGTCTCTGACATGAATGTTATATAAATGATATCCCTGATTTATGGTAAGTCATACCAGTCATATAAATGATATCCCCGATTTATGGTAAGTCATACCAGTCATATAAAGGATATCCCCGATTTATGGTAAGTCATACCAGAGTTATATAAATGCAATCCCCGATTTATGGTAAGTCATACCAGAGTCATATAAATGCAGTGATGCTAATCAATGTAAAATCTTGCATTCTAATGAGAATACAGGAAGAATCTAGCTCATCAAAATCCTTGTTCTGCACTTGTTTCTATATAAATTACCTAAGGCTTTCAAGATTAATCAGTTAAATTTGTTGATTCAGAATCTAATGCCAAATATTATATAAAAACTATATGCAATGGCGTTTTTGTCCTGTCTGCATTTATTTTACTATGACAGAAACATAAATGAAAAATTTTGAAATGAAAAAAATATATCGCTTTTTTATTTCATAGGAAAGATAAAATAATACAAATTTATTATGAATGGTTATCTATTCATATTGATTGCGTTATAACAGATCTGATCATCAGATCTAATATGATCTTTAGTCCATTAAAGAAATTAACAATTTACTGCTACTTTTCATATTTTGATACACCTTTTTTTCCGCTGCAGTTACAGTTAAAAAATGACTAAAACTATGAATGTAGCAGAGCTGAAAGCATAATTTGAAAAGAGAAGTGAAAATGAAGGTATATCAGAATTTCTCTACAGAGCCTTAATGAGTGTGTTGTGTCAAACTGCAGGCACACCTAGTTTTTATGACTAATGCATCTCGCCATACCCTCGAGATTTTAGCAAGATTAGTTCTTCAAGCTGTCTTGAGTCGCGTATCTCAGTACATCTTTTTATATGACTCTGGTCATACATGTAACTTATCATTAAAAAAGAATGGTAACCCCACTACTTCCATTTGCTCAATCCTTTACTACATATAGTGGCTTTCTAACCTCTGCAGCTGAAAAATTCTGAAAACATTGTGGTGGTAGGAGCAGCTTTTCCTCCCACATTTTGTTTCAAAAGATGTCTGCTACGAATGTGTCAAAAGATGTCTGCTACAAATGTGTCAAAATATGTCTGTATGTGGGAAAAAATGTCAACCCTTTCCAACATACAGATGGTTTCTGATGCCTCTGCTAAAGACGACTTTTGAAATTTCCCCTCCTCCCACAATGTTTTCGAATCTTTTCAATAATGATACTTTAGTTCATAGAAATGTCCAGATTTTAACTTGGATGTTTTCAAAGTCGTCATCAGGAATCAGCTGTGGTACAAACTGTGTGTCCCAGGTTCGATCCCCAGTCGCGGCACTACGGTCATGGTGGAGTGCCCATGGGCAAGGCACATTTTCTAGCCTAGTAATGGTTTGTTTACCCAGGGATCATGAATAATTAAATTTAAATGCGCGCTAAATGACCTTAGTTGTCGATGCGCCATGAAACAATATACATTCATTCATTCAAAGTTGTCATCTGCATGATTAATTGTATATGGGAAAGGGGGTTAACCACTGTTAATGTCTTCTTCCTGGACACTCAACAAGTACTCATGTTGACCCTGCTGGTTCTCTACCTTTGTCTCTCACATATAATAGTATCAATTCATGACTTTTCAGGCCTTGAACTACTTACCAAACCTAGAAGAAGTGAATGCCTCTGGTAATAGACTAAAAATAGTGTCTGATTTAAGTAAATGTAAACACTTGGGGGAGATAGATCTGTCCTGGAACAGGATCACTGACCTCTCTGGGTTACGTGGGCTGCCCAAATTATTGGTGAGTAGTGTTTCTATCATAGGCTTTAGTCTTTTCAGCTTAATGTGAACCTCTCTGATCACTCACCGCTCCTCGTCCATTGATCATCAACAATTATTCAAATGACGTCTCCTCCTATACCACAGGGTTAATTTCTTTTAAACATAGCTTAAACGATCCTGACATGTTCATCTTCCAAAATAGACAGAACATAGCTTAAACGATTCTGACATGTTCATCTTCCATAATAGACAGAACATAGCTTAAACGATCCTGACATGTTCATCCTCCAAAATAGACAGAACAAGTGATATCCATGCAGAACTCTGCACTAGATTGATCTATAGCAAACAGTCGGTACAAAAACCCTGATTTTGATATAAAATGCTTGTTTGTTTTACAGGCTATATGTATGTATATGTGATAATAATTAGACATTTCTTGAAAAATGCAAAGCTTAGGAGTTTTAAGCAACATGTTCTTCTTTATAAACTTTTAAACTTTTTGCTGGATTTGTTTTGAAGCCGATAGGAAACTATTTATATGTCTGCAATCTGGAAATATTGATAAAGTGTTATAATTGAGGAATGTTAATTTACAATGAAAAAAAGAAGGAATTATTTTAGTAATCTTTTAACTTTTTATGAGATACATGTATATTAGAATTTTGACACATAGTAGACATGATGGTAATTTCGTTTATTTCTCTTTTTTTGCAGACTTTAAACATATCACACAATCAGTTAAAACATCTGAAATCAATGGGAAGATTAAAGTGAGTATATCTTGACCTTCAGTTGTAAATAGACTAGAAAATTACGAGGATATGTAATTTTATGATGAATGTGATTTATACTTATGAAAAACAGAAACCTTTGTGACCATGTTTTTAGCAAGGGTCAAGTTAAGATCATAAAATGGACTCTCATGAAAACCTAAACCCTTTCAAACATGCAAAAAAGCTGCAGCAAACCACTTTGAAAACATCTTGTTCAAAATGTGAAAAATATCTTCAAGTGAAAGAATAATCATTGAATAAAGTTGAAAACATTGTGAAAAAAGGAGAAATTGCTCAGCATGGGCAATTTCTGATTTTGTGTCAATGTTTTCAAAGGTCTTCTGCTGCAGAGGCATCAGAGTCTGTCTATAAGTGGGAAAGCGTTGACATTCTCAAACCTTTCATGAGGGTTTTGGAGTCATTTTGTAAATATCTAATGAAGAATTTTAACATCATGAAAAATTTGAATAACAACATGGTCAATCTTATCTGTTTAACCCTTTACCTCATATTCTGCAGCAGACGACTGAACATATTTTGTCAAAAATTGGAAAATCTCTATAATTGAATGGATAACATATGACTAAAAGTGAAAAACATTATGGCAAATGGAGAAATTGCACGTTTTGTCAATTTGTTTTTCAAAAAGCCATCTGCTGCAGAGACGTCATATACAGAATTTTTCAGCATCTATATGAGGGTAAGGGTTAACTGTTTGCAATGTCTCATTATTTCAGACTGTTACAAGATCTTTTTGCAAACAACAATCGGGTTCATGAACTATCAACACTACCGACACAGTTACCTGCCTTAGAAGTATTAGACCTGACCCAAAACGAGATTACAGACTGGGATGAATTTGTAAGTTAAGTTAGGCATAATTTGTTTCTCTTTGAGAAGGGACAAAACTCTGTTTACCCTTTCCCACATACAACAAATCTGCAGCAGACAACTTTGGAAACATGTTGACAAAAATATAGAAAATCCCTATAAGTGAGGGTATATTTACTGAAAAATCCAGAGGTGTCAGATATGCGTCTATAGGTGGGAAAGGGGTAAGAAGGGACAACTTTCTGTTAATAAATAAGGGTGCAATAAGAGTGAAATATAGTTTTCACACGTGATACCTGTCCGTGTTTTTCTTGCCTTTGTTACACCAGTAATTTTCACATTCTTTACAAGCAAGTGGTTAACCCCCAAAAAATAACACATTTGCAACAGACAACATTTCCACACATTTTAAAAGTCATATGCTGTATACTGCTAGGCGTCAAAAAGCATCTGTATGTAGGAATTAGTGACCTCTCTTCCACAGAAACAGCTTTGTCACATACAAATACATTTTGATGCATCTGCAGCAGGTGACTTATATTAACATTGTGACAAAAAAATGCCACAATGTTTTCAACCCAGTTTGATAACTTCTATATATATAAAGATAACAAATTGTGTTTGGATGTTTCAAAGTTGTCTGCTGCAGATTTGTTGTATGTGGAAAAAAGGCAAAAATTGTTTGAATTAAATGATATTTATGATCAGATGGCATTCTTGAATTTTCTGTTTTACTTTGTAAAGTCAAAGGCTGATATGGATCTTTACTGATAACAAAGTCCAACAGCACAGTTAAATTAGTTTCTGTTTTGCTTGCGATCCTGTCATAGGCTGGAGAACAGTTCTGAACAAGCATGGAAAGTACAAAAATGATTATCATTTATAGCTTCAAATCTCTTTTACCCTTTCCAACATACAATAAATCTGCAGCAGATTCAGGTAAAAATATAGAAAGTCTCAATAAGTGAGTTGTAATTACGAAAAAAAAGGGGAAACACAGTTGCAAAAGGAGAAATTGCTCGCTTACAGCATTTCTCATTTTGTCACAATGTTTTCAAAAGTCGTCTGCTTCAGAGGCGTTTGTATGTGGGAAAGCATTAACCCTTTCCCTGATACGACAATTCTGCAGCAGACAACTTTGAACATATTTTGTCAAAAAATGGAAAATCTCTATAATTGAATGGATAACCTATGACTAAAAGTGGAAAACATGATGTCAAAAGGAGAAATTGCATGTTTTGTGCAATTTCTCCTTTTGTCACTATGTTTCCAAAAATTTGTCTGCTGCAGAGGCGTCAGAAAGCGTCTATATGAGGGAAAGGGTTAATTTGATAAAGCTAATACAATGTTATAAAGCAACAGTTGAGCTGTAAGCCTGATGCGTTTGCAACCACTGTAGATCTAGATCAGCATGCGCATCAGCATGCGCATCTGCAGTCCTTCTTGTTCTGAACTGCTCCCCAGTTTGTCCTAGAAGGTTTCAAGAAACTTTTGAAGATCAGTAGCCATTTGGATCCTTTATCCCTTTCCTCTTACAACAATTCTGCAGCAGAAGACTTTTGAACATATTTTGTCAAAAAATAGAAAAGCTTTATTAATTAATGGATAACCAGACTAAAAATTGAAAACACTAAGTGTGGCAAAAGGAGAAATCTTTAATTATGACGGTTATTGACCAATATCTCCTTTTGCCAAAATGTTTTTAAAAGCTGTTGAAGTGGACAAGGTAACCCTTTCCCTCATACAGACAACTGTGATGCCTTTACAGCAAACATTTTCAAGAAACATTGACTGATTAATCCTTTCCCACTTACAACAAATCTGCAGCAGATGACTTTCAAAACATATTTGCAAAAATGTAATTAATCTCCATAAATGAGTTATATTATTATATGGAGTTAAAAACATAGTGGCAAAAGGAAAATTTGTCCATTAGGAGCAATTTCTTCTTTCGCCTCAATGTATTCAAAGGTTTTGTCTGCTGCAGAAGTGTCAGAAAGAGTCTATATGTGGGAAAGCGTTAACGTCATAATAATGGGAGTCTGGTTTGTCACAATGTCTATATTCATTTAAGTTTATTCACTTTATTGTACATGTATTTATTAAATTCCATATTTTTTGGGTTATAAATAGAATATATCTAATATATGTTTTTAATCTAGGAAAAAAAACATCTTCATTTTGCCCTTTTGGTGCAAGTATATTAAAACATAATTGTAAAGGAAGTACTTGCTTTTTTTTTTATAACATTGTGACTTCTTTTTTTGTAGTGTTTTCCTGAATATTTTTGTTTATGAGAATATAATAGCATTAATAGTGCAACATGCTAGTGAAGTGCAAATAATAGAAAATTTAAAAAAAAAAATAGAGTTCAATAGAAGCATCAATACTTGTAAAACATGTTAGAAAACCCTTTTTTCAGGAAATAAGAGAATCTGCTATTTGTGTTGCCTGCCTTGCTAGGATGACTTAACCCTTTCCCACATATAGGAAATCTGCAGCAGATGACTTTTGAAAGCTACCTGGAAAAAAAATGGAAACTCCCTGTAAATAAAAGTACAATAATAGAGTTGTCTGTCTGTTGAAAACGTTGTGAGAAATTGCTCAATTTAAGCAATTTCTTCTTTTAGCGCCATGTTTTCAAAAAGCTGTCTGCTGCAGAGGCGTTATAAAACGTCTCTATGAGGGAAAGGGATACAAGGCTCACTTCTCTGTCTTCTATCTGTGTGTATGTCACTGTTTACTTACTGACATATAAAGCAGGAGGCACATTTTCCTTGGAACACTCTGAATGGTTTCCTAATAGGGTACTTAGATTTTTGAACTTTCAAGTTTTGTAATGATCAATTGAAATATGACATTTAGTCATCTATTTTCCCTTTTTGTAATAAATTTAATCATGATAGTACATGGCTTCTTTTGTTTTGTTTGTCCAACCCAACACCCCTCCCCCTTCCCCCCCCCACTCTCTGAAATGAAACGACCCAGCTTGTTCAGGTAATCAAAACGACATCTTACCATGTTAACTAGCCAACATTATATAACTGGAAAACCGGTATCAACCCTTTTCCCACATACAAAAAAAGCCGAAAACAGAATAGCTATAGAAATGTTGGTATAATGTTGGAAAAAAAGTTGAAAACATTGTGGCAAAAGAAGAAATTGCTTCTTTTTATTAGCTCACCTATGCACCAAGTGCAAGGTGAGCTATTGGGATCACATTTTGTCTGGCGTCCATCCGTCTTGCGTTGTCAACATTTACCCTTGTTAACAATCTACATTTTGCATCCAATCGCCAAGAGAATTTGTCCAAACATTCATCTCCATCAAATCTTGGACAAGTTCGAAACTGAAAATCTTGTTAACACTCTGGAAGCCATATTTTTGGTTTTGGCTTGAGCATGTTGAAACTTTGTCAGAATGTTTGTCTTGTCATGTTCGGTCAAAAACTAGGTCACTAGGTCAAATTTAAGGAAAATCTTGATAACACTTGAAGCCACATGTTTGGCTTGAGCATGTTGTAACTTTGTTAGAATGTTTGTCTTAGTGATATCTATGCCATGTTCAAAACTGGGTCACTAGGCCAAATTTAAGAAATATCTTGTGAACATTCAGGTGAGTGATCCAGGGCCATCATGGCCCTCTTGTTATAATAAGCAATTTCTCCTTTTGTCACAATGTTTTCAAAAGTCGTCTGAAAGCGTATATATCGGGGAAAGAGTTAAACACAAACAATCAAACTTTTGTTTCATCTATATGATGAGATTACATAAACAGAAAGGCATGACACGACTGTCTTTCGGTAGACCTTACTTCTTGGAGTTTGCTTTAGAAGTACATGGCTGACTGTAATCCGACAAGATGCGTATTTGCCGGAATTTCTACGAATCTTTATTTGCAGGTGAAGGGAGAATGAATCAGGAAGTATTATTTAATCAGAAGTGAAAGATGAAAACTTCCAACAATGGCACGAGCTGTGAACGTCAAATATTGATCCGTTTTGGCTTTTCAACGGATTGTAAGAGTTCCTTCCCTTTGAGAAAAAGTCGCCATTTGTAAATAATTTCTAAGTCGGCGTTTCCTTTGTAATTACTCAAGATTAAATTGTTTGATGTACCACGAAGAGACCACCATATGGACATAATCGTCGGAACAAACACTTACATAATCGTTTGGTAAAAAGTGATATAGGTTTTGCGGTTTGATCCTTTCGAACTTTTATTAAAAATGCAAAAAAACACCCGTGAAATTTCTCCTTGTAAAATTGTCTCAGCCTGAGGATAGCCTCAATATTTCGACGTTACATATTTCACTGTAATATATCGGCTGCGAACATTCAACATTTGAAACCCCATTTTATAATACTTACTGAAACCAGGTCTCAAATTAAAGAAAGACAAAATGACAGCCTTTGGCTAAAACTAGATTTATCGTCGAACATTCCGAGTTCATGATCGTCCTTAGTTCCTGACGTCATTCTCACCCTTTTCTAGGGTATACTATACTGTATTAGCAGTCAAATGAAAAGTGTTTAACTAATTTCTGATTTCTAAAGATCATTAGGCTGGATATTTTTTAAATGCTAAGGAATAAGTTATGATCACAAAACTGGAGACAAAGCTGTTAGAGTGATAAAACTTGACACTGGTTACATGAATTTGTGAATGAAGACTGAATTAAACGAGGGACACATCTCTCTTTAAATTGGTTTAGGTAACATAAATTTCCAAATAAAAATGGATGAAGGAGACGTGGTAGATGGTGATGTATTGGCGTCAACCCAGTCAATTTGTGATGAAGATGATGATGACGGTTCTGTTGACGATATCATGAATACATTGGATGATAAAAGTGAATATGAAACAATGGAGGGTGAACATGATGGCAAGGAAAATGGACACGGAAATGAAACAGATGGTAGCGATCACAAGAAACCTGAATTCTTCGATAAAAATGGACTTGAAAATGTGTTGGATGAAAATACAGATGTGGTATTAGAATTTGACGCTGATACACAAGATTACGAAACTGTTATTGTGATGAACGAGAAATCAAAGTTCAATTCGAGATTCAAGCCAGATACAACGGGTTTCAAAAACATGTGTCATGTATGTGATGCAGCGTTCAGATGGCCTCATCAACTGAAGAATCACATGGACTTTGTTCATGAAGGAAAAACGGCCCATGAATGCAAAGTGTGTGGAAAAATATTTGAACATGTAAGAGAACATAATATTATATTAAAACATTTTTCATTATTATTTTAGTTACTTGGCAGCAACAAGGGAAAGATCCTGGTGAAGGAAATTTTCAAATTTCCATAACTTGTTAACTCTCCTGATCAACAAAATTAATGCAGGTTGAGCTATTATGATCATTTACCATCCATAGTTGTCGTCTGTCTGTCTGTCTGTTAACATTTCCCTACAGACAATTTCTCCTCATAAATCAATGAACCAAATTCAAAATAATTTCACAGGAATGTTCCTTAGGTTGTCGTCCTCTTTAAATGTTGTTCAAAGATTTTAATTCCATGTAGAACTTTGGTTGCTGCGGCATCAGAAAAGCGGGAAAATGTCAAAACTTTTAAAATCTTCAAATGATCCTTGGGTGATCCTCTACCAAAGTTGTTCAAATTATTCGGATTCGTTGAAAAACATGACTGCCAGCGGGCGAGGCTTGTTTTCCTTGCATGTTTTTATATCAAATTTAGGGAAAACTTCAAAATCTTCTTCTCCAAAGGTACTGGCCTCTTACCAATATCATTTAAATTATTCAGGTTTGTTAAAAAAACCATGTCTCAACCCCCCCCCCATGGGCGAGGCTTTTTTCAATGTTCCTTGGCTGACCTTTTACCAAGACTGTTGAATAATTTTCAACCGGGAGCACTCTGCTTGTTTTCCTTGTATGCATAGTCTAGAGTAATTACATTGATTACCGTACTCTTAAAGTTATATTAAATCAGGTGACCGATACAGGGCCATCATGGCCCTCTTGTTGTTTCTTTGTTATCGGAAATGGATCTCGTAGTACACATATAGAATACAGATCCTTAATATTCTTTCCATTGTTGTTGAGTTGACACTGGTCAGCACTAATTTATACTTAAATGTTTAAATTACATAATATAATAAAGTAGACTTGTTGTTTGCTTTGAAAACATCTAAAGCAGAGAATAAAAGATATATATAGAAATCAGAAATCATTAATCTAAAGAGCTGAGACTAGTGAGAAAATATCAAATGCAGCCCAGCAAGGAGATATTGTCCATCATGATCTAGCAATGTTTCATTCCTTTCCCCACATATATATGCAAAAACATTTTGACAACATTTCAATTTTTAACTTTCTGCTTAACAGATTTTTCATTTTTTTGCAAAAACATTTCAAAACATCTACTGTAGATTTGTGGGAAAAGGTAAAAAGTCATCTGCTGCAGAAGCATAAAAGGTTGGTAAAATATCAGGAAAAAAAGAATTCCTCAAATTAAGAAGTGGGGTTTGGAAGATAGGTTTCGACCCTTTCCTATCCCACTTACATAATTGATGACATTGTGGCAAAACAGAAATTGGCTGATAATGAGGAATTTTTCTTTGCTACAGTACAATGTTTTCTACTTCATTATAATAATTGTTTGTTCATTTTAATATAGAAAGCTGGCATACTGTTACATTTGCCAAGATTTTAACGGACATTTACTGCAGATGCTTTTTACATGGGAAAGGGTTCAACTTCATGTTTAATTTTATTTCAGTTGAACAGTTTGCGAGACCACAAATATGTCCATACCAACGAGAGACCATATCCCTGTGAACTGTGTGACAGCGCCTTTAAGATGAAAGGTGGGCTTAATAAGCACATGCGTGATATACACATGGACCTGAAAATGAAATTTAAATGTGAGCACTGCCCACGAATGTTCAAGACAAAGGAGAAACTTGTGAGTCATTTTATCGTGCACAGTGATGAGAAATCATTTTCGTGTGACTTTTGTGGTAAAAAATTCAATCGAAAGAACAATCTGAAGGAGCATCGTATAACACATTCACTTGAGAAAAATTTTGAATGTGAAGACTGCGGTAAAAAATTTAATCGTAAATATTCACTAAAGATTCACCAGCGTAATCATCTAGAAGTGAGACCCTACAAATGTGATTTTTGCGAAAGGTCATTCAGCCAGAGTCACGCATTGAAGAGCCACATTAGACTTCATACCGGGGAACGCCCTTATAACTGCCGCTACTGTGAAAGGTGAGTCATTAACCCTCTACTTATATTCAACAAATCTGCAGTACTTAGACGCCTTTAAAAATATGCAAAATCTATATACGTCCTCATAAATATATATTTTTCTATATTTCTTTTAATCTTCAAAGAATAATGAAACCAATTTAAAAATGCTGACTTGTGAGTTTGACATTATTAAAATTAGATGTTGATTCAGTTGGCTTTCCCAAAAAAGTTTTTAAAAATGCTTCATTGCCTGAATGGCAAGTAATGAAGCACGAGATCAATTAGCATGTATACACAGGCTGATGTAGATTTTTGCTTGAAGCCAAAAAAATTAACATAAGATTTCCTTTGTCAAAGTATATTAACCAATTTCCACTTAAAACAAACCTGCAGCAGATTACTTTTGAAAAATTTAACACAATTCAAAAGTTAACGTAACCATTTCTCACACAAAAAAAATCTACAGCAGTCACAATTTCTTAAATACTGGTTAAATGATTATACTAGAGTTCAAAATATGTTCATTGTAAGATATTTTTTTAGACTCAAAAGTCATCTGATGTAAATTCATCAAACTGTGAGTTTATGTGACAGGGGTCCAGATAAGAAGGGGTTTACAGCTCTTTTTCCCGAAATATCTTTCTTATTATCCAACCAAACCCTATGATGTGGGTACTCAAAAGAATCATCTCACTTAGACGATTCTTTTGAGTACCTTCAGCATAAGGTAAGAAGGTCAAATTATGATTTTAGAACATGCAAACTTATCTAGAGCTCTGAATGTGTGAAAAAGTTAATTTTCCTTCAATCTTTTCAGATCTTTCAAACAAATCGGCACTCTTCAAGTTCATGAAAAGCGACACACGGGGGAGAAGAACTTTACATGTGGTGTATGTCAGAGATCCTTTATCATACACCGACGTCTACAAGAACATCTTAGAATACATACAGGTGAGAAACCTTATGAATGCGAACACTGCCCATATCGGGCAGCAACAACCACTGGATTGCGATGTCACAAAAAAACTCATGAAAGGAGATTGCATAGGCTGCTGGAAAAAGAGCGTGTCAAAAATGATCTTGATGCAATAAAAAGTGTAATTGACGGAGTCCTAGATGGTGCATCTGTTGGGAATGAACAAGGTAGTATACCTGATGAACCCAATGTGAAGAAAAAGAAGCCCAAAACTGTTGCAACAAAGTCAACTGAAAGGCCCACAGGTAATGAAAACGATATAATTGATAGTATTCCAGAAGGTAATCCTAATTTTACAAAGTCAACTTCAACTGGAGCTAAAAAGAAAAAGCAGCCGGGTGAAAAGCTGTTTGCTGAAAGTGTTCAAAGAATTGTGGGGAGCAAATCAACAAAAACAAATATTCTTATCAGTGAAGACTGTAACAGTGGTCTGATTCATCAAATGTTAGCTGATGATGTAATAGACTTAACAGATGACACAGATAATGCTGCTGTAAAACAGGAAAATGTTGCAGTAGCAGTTCCTCAATTGAAAGGTATTCAAGTGAATCCAATTTTGAAGCGTAAAAAGAAGAGAAAGGTTAAGAAGACAATTTATGTGGTTGAAAAAGTACCGGTAACTGTAAAAACAAACACTTTGTCCTTTAAAGAGCAACTGTTTGCTGATTCTTTACTTAAAGGTACCAATTTGTTTTCAGCACAGTCATTAAATTCTATGCGTCCTGCTAAAGGTTTTGTCCATAATGTTATGCAAGATGATCTTAGTTCAATTGATAAAGTCATTGCAAATCTTGCCAATAGTATAAGTACTACCTTTGGTGGGGTTAAAGATGTTGCACTTTCAACAGAAAAACACCAGTACCATGCTTCTGATAACATAAAAATTACCAACCATGCTAATTCTAAACTTGGGGCAATGTTGGTTAAAATTGAACCATCCAGTTCAACTGAAAGACATGACAAAATTAAGAAAGAACCAAATTCTTATGAGAGTCAAAAAATTAGTCTAGGTCATGGAGAAATTCTTTCATTGGTTAAAGGTGTAAAAACAGAACCTTTTGACCTTGAAATGCTGTCACCTGAGCCTATCACAAAGTCTAATAACAATGCCACAAATCAAAATGACCTTAATCTGATTACTGTTGACCTTGTGTCAGACTCGGAAGATGACCTTACATCAAATGACCTTGACCCAATTTCAAATGACCTCAATTCTTCATCACATGAAGTTAGTACAGAGGCAAATGACCCTTACCCGACTTCTGTTGACCTTGTGTCAGACTCTGATGATGACATAACATCAAATGACCTTGACCCAACATCAAATTACCTCAATGCTTCATTATATGAAGTTAGTACAGAGTTAAATGACCCTAACCCAACTTCTGTTGACCTTGTGTCAGACTCCGATGATGATGTGACATCAAATGACCTTGACCCAACATCAAATGAGCTTAATGCTTCATCACATGAATTTAGTACAGAGTCAAATGACCCTAACCCGACTTCTGTTGGTCTTGTGTCAGACTCAGATGATGACATAACATCAAATGACCTTGACCCAATATCAAATGACCTCAAAGCTTCCTCAAATGAAGTAAGTACAGAGTTGAATGACGTTAACCTGACTTCTGTTGACCTTATGTCAGACACCGATGATGACATAACATCAAATGACCTTGACCCAATATCAAATGACCTCAATGCTTCATTTCATGAAGATAGTACAGAGTCAAATGACCTTAACCCAACTTCTATTGATCTTGTGTCAGACTCCATTGATGACATAACATCAACTGAGTTTGTTGCAAATATTAATGACCTTGACCCAATATCAAATGAGTTTGTTGCAAATGAAAATGACCTTGACCTAATATCAAATGACCTCAATGATATATCACATGAAGTTAGTACAGAGTCAAGTGACCATAACCCGACTTCTGTTGACATTATGTCAGACTCTCATGATGACATAACATCAAATGAACATGTTACAACTGCTATTGAATTTGACCAAATCTCGAATGACCTCAAGGCTACATCACATGAAGATAGTACCGGGTCAAATGACCTTAACCAAACTTCTAGTGACCTTAAGCCAGACTCTGATGAACACATAATGTCAAATGAACTTGTTACCAAAACTTATGACCTTGACCCAATATCAAATGACCTCAATGCTTCTCCACATGAAGATAGTACAGAGTCAAATGATTTTATAATCACTGCAAATGAGAATTATTTAGATGAATGTAAGGAAACAGAGTCTGATATGAAAAAATCCGAAGGTAAACATTTGACTGTTTTAGCACAAGAACAAGAACAAGAGTGTGATGAAGAAGTTGATGAGCGTGATCCTAAAGAGGATGAAGTAATTGAAGGTCAGGACTCTAATTCTGAAATAAAAGTTGATACTGAAATGGATATGTGATATACAGATTCCATAGCATGTAATTTTTGATAGTTTTGGATAGGTATCAAATGACAGTTAACCCTTTCCCACGTTCAATAAAACTGCAGCTGGCAATTGAAGAACATGTGGTTAAAAACATGATAAACCGCTATAAATACAAGTTTAATCATCAAGTAAGAGTTTTAAACATTGTGACAAAAGGAGAAACTGCAGTGCTCATTGTGAGCAGTTTCACCTTTTGCCACAATACTTTCAGAAAGCTTCTGCTGCACACTCAGAAGAGGTGTCAGAAAAGTGGCTGTATGTTGGGGGGGGGGGGGGGGGGGGGGGG